>JALXJV020000014.1:34360024-34390392 GCA_024633595.2 Lepomis macrochirus
CCGGACAGAGGCAACAGGAAGTTCTGTGACACAACATGTCTCAGCAGCTTTTGTGTCCATGAGCATGTGATGCACCTTAGAACAGCTTCAAACTGGTGTTTTCCCAGTTAAATGTGAGCTTTAGATGAATGTGTTGGTGTTTCAGGGGGGTTTGAGGGTCCTTCCAATGAAAAATATGTAATTTCACATCATATTGGGCCGATATTTTCAGCTGGAGCAGATAATAAATAACCAGCAGCCAAAGATCAGCTGGAGGAACTCGAACCTTTAGATCTGCAGGAAGTCATTTGGTTGGTTCTGATGCTCCACAGCATGTTTTGGACGTCGCCCCCTAAAACCCTGTTAATGTGACCTCAGAATCGTTCTAGAACCAGAATTCTGACATTAATCTCAGAATTCTGACTTTTTTTCTGACTTTAATCTCAGAATTCTGACTTTAATCTCAGAATTCTGACTTTAATCTCAGAATTCTGACTTTAATCTCAGAATTCTGACTTTTTTCTGACTTTAATCTCAGAATTCTGACTTTGTTCTGACTTTAATCTCAGAATTCTGACTTTAATCTCAGAATTCTGACTTTAATCTCAGAATTCTGACTTTTTTCTGACTTTAATCTCAGAATTCTGACTTTTTTCTGACTTTAATCTCAGAATTCTGACTTTTTTTCTGACTTTAATATAAAGTAAACTTTAGATATTATTGAAAATTTGGAGTAGATTAAAAAAAGATGGCTCTTTTAATTTCGATTAATCCTTTTAGATTAAAGATGGATTATTATCTAATCTCACCAGGATTATCAGTAATGGTCAGAAGTCTGAGGGGCAAAGTGAGAATGAATAATGAAAGTTTATTTATTTAACTCTGTGGATTCCTATCAGATTTTTTTATGTAAAATGTGTCGCCACAGCCCGCAAGTCACATGACCGTTCCCCGCAACGCGCTCATGGTCGGCGAGCTGATAACCTTCGGTCATGTGACGTGTTTGTGTGTGTTTCCTCAGATCGCGGTGGATAACGGCTTCGGAGGCGTGTTCGGGCAGCAGAAAGCTGATTGGATGGTGGATGTGGTCCAGCAGTATTTTCACGACAATGGTATGTAACCATGGTGACCTGACAGCAGCACCTTTAGGATTTTATCAGTACTCTTACTTCTTTATGGACACAGTAAATAATTCCCTTTTAAGAAATAAATTCAGAGCAGGATGAAAACTGAACATTAGAGGTAAAAGTTGTAATTAGTGATGTAATAAAAATCTCAAATTACAGATTAATTAAATCATATTACTTGTTTACATGTGTACAGGTGTAATGTGGAGCAGCTCAGCCCCGACACAGAGAACTTATCAGTCCTGCGTTTCAGAATACTTTAGTCCTGAACCCGTTCAGTCCTGGACCCGTTCAGTCCTGGACCCGTTCAGTCCTGGACCCGTTCAGTCCTGGGTTTCGGTTCCGTCCCTGTTGGAAGTTAATGTTCCAGGTGTGCAGATGAAACTCTCGGCTCATCTGCTCTCATCATGTCTGATGTTAAAGTGATCTGCAGTAATGAAATTTAATTTAATGCAAGATTTAAAAAATTAAAGCTAGAAAAAGTCAAACTAAAGTTAACTAACCAGCTTCATCATTAGCTGCAATTATTCGTTTTTTAATTAACTTGTCATTAATTGTCCCGTTAGCATTTAACACGTACATTTAACATGCAGATACACCAGGGGTCAAAAACACACTCCCCTCGTGTAGAAACGTTTCTCTCCTGATGAAGGAGGATCGTGTCAAACACAATCTTGCGTTTCATTAAATCGCTGCCTCGGCGTGCCTCGCCACACGTCTGACGGGCAGCACTGGGCCACAAACTGTGACGTTTGGAAATACTTTACAAAGCTTTTCCCAAAGTACAAAACAACAAATCTTCTCCGTGCCGGTAAGGTGTGATAGAGGGGCTCTCTCAGAAGATGTGGAAATGATTGACGTTATTTTCTCCAACATGTCGAGATTTCTTGTGCTGGTGTAATAAAATATCTCCCCATGTTCTGCCAGCTGTGTTCTCTCCATGAGCGGGAGGATGTTTGTCCTTCTTTCTCCCATTTTCCTTTTAAATATGTTTTGGAACCTTTAAAATTTTCCACTTATACAATTTTTTAAATTCCTGTCTGTACCTCATGAAACTAGCCTTTTTTTTTTATAGTTCTCTCCACATGATGCCGCCTGTTAATATCTGTACAAACCCGGATTTTTTAAACCAAACTGAATTTTTTCTTCTTCTTAAAAAAGCTGCCAAAATATTTGTGTACTGAAGCTTCTGTCTAATGTATCAGGTATCTGTTTCTGTATGAACCTGTGTTTGTGATCAGCTGACCTGCAGCGCTGTGAGGTCGAGGACTTCATCGCTCAACTGATGGATCAGGAGTTCGACACAGTGGTGGATGATGGGAGTTTACCTCAGGTACACACACACACAACACACAGAAGTGTTTGAAGTTTGT
Organism: Lepomis macrochirus; assembly: GCA_024633595.2. Classification (NCBI taxonomy): domain Eukaryota; kingdom Metazoa; phylum Chordata; class Actinopteri; order Centrarchiformes; family Centrarchidae; genus Lepomis; species Lepomis macrochirus. The sequence continues at coordinate 34,362,504 of JALXJV020000014.1, forward strand.
TTATTCTCTGCAGGTGTAGCTGTGTGATGTCACACGTTAACCCTCTGCGTGCCCGCAGGTGTCGGACAGTCTGCTGCAGATGTTCGGTCAGTGGCAGCAGGGGCTGCAGCAGCTCAAACACACCGCCACCACTCTGACACAGAGGAAGAGTCAGAGGCCAAAGGTCACGGCTCGCCCTCTCAGTCTGATGAAGACAGTGAAGATGACACACAGGTACGTCTCACCCGCCACACACTGAGCACTGATTGGTCGGTTCACACGCAGGTGAGTCAGAGGACAGTGATGAAGGCTGTTGAGTGGTTCCCAACCTGAGGTTCAAGACCCCCATAGGGGTCACAGAATGATGAAGCACGCGGTCCACAGTCTCAACTATCAGTTATTTTCATTATCGATAAAGCTGTTGATCATTTTCAGTCAGGGCTGCAAATGATCCCCCGCCAAGCGCCAAATCAGGGTAAACTTTCTGTTTGGCTACCAAATGTTTACGTGACATAAAAAGGCCAGTTAGTATTTTGGCCAGTCCCACTGTGCCACCGTCCAATCGTTCAGTCTGTAAAATCTGTAGAACCAATCACAAGCTCCGAGCTGGTTTTACTTTGAAAATGATCAAACAACAAATCGATTAATGTTTAATTAATGTTTATTTCCTGTTAATCGGATAATCATTTGAGCTCTGGAAACGCTCCTGTTTCATGCGACACTGACATTCATGTAAACTAAATATTGAATATATTATCGATCTGCTGTAGATCGGAGGGAGACGGTTATCACTGTGGGGACCAAATTTGATTTAATATGATTTATGTTTGTCCTTTTTATTAGACGGCTCATTTCTTTTTTCATAATCAAAATTATTATCAAACTATACATGATAAAACATTATCTGCTGTTCCTGCATTTACTGATGTTTTCAATCCAAGTGCCACAGTGGAAAGGCCTCAAGTGAACTGGAAGAATAATCCCGATCATCAGATACTAAACGTTCGGCGGCGTCCTGCAGAGTTCCTCTGAGCTTAAAAACAACTTGTTCACACATCCTGTTCATCTGAACCAGAAGAACAAACTGTAGACAGGATGTAGAAAAGTGCACGTAGAGATGAAATACTGTACAGAATGATACTTTGTTGGTAGTGTAGTAATCATAAAGTACTTTAATTCATCTAGAAATATCACTTTGCATGTGCTGTATCTGTGACTGAACCCGTCATGGAAGATGCTGAGATCATGTGGTCGTTTCTACTAATGAATGTCTTCCTGTGTTCAGGCCATGGAGTGTGAGTCAGCCAGTCCATCAGTCAGCAGGACAGATCCTCCTCCACCTCCTCCTCCTCAGGAGGAAGACGACGGTTGGACAGTAGTCCGTAAGAAGAAGTGAAGGACAAACAGCAGTATGAACTGTCGAAATGAAGCATCTGACCTTTGACCTTAAGGACGGGACTGTGTGACACTGAAACGGACTGTTTTTAATGGAAGCTGCACTCAGCAGACTGTCCTCCCACAGCTGTCTGTGTTCGTCCTCCCTGTGCTTCTGTGTCTAGAAAAAAAGGAGCGAGGACGGCGTCATTAAACCAGAGTCACCTGGTTTCTGTGGTTGTTTTTATATTAAACCTGTTGAACCTGCTGATGTGTCATTTGTGGCATCAACTATAGCAGGACGGCACACTGTACTACAGCTCACTATGACAGCACACTGTACTGCACCTCACTATGATGACATCTCACACTTCACTATGACGACACGCTACAACATCTCACACTTCACTATTGCTGCGTTCCCGGCAATTCGGAACTGGGAAATTTCCGACCTCCAACTAGGAAAAAGTACCCGAACGCCACTTGAAGTCGGATTTCCTACTTGTGAACTTCGGAGAAAAATTTGTACCCGACTTCACGAGTAGCAGCTGAATGACGTCAGAAAACAATGTCAGCCCATGGAAGCTACACTTTGTAAATGGTAAACCATAAACTAAAGGCAACAAAGCGTATATTTTTATGTATTTGAATTAAAATAATAAATAACGATCATGCAGTAAAACCTGTTCTGCATGTATATTGATGTAGAAATATGTTTTACACATACGGTAGCTGGCTACAGTAAAGAATCTCATAAAGTCTTTTCTGCATAAAAGTTATTGTTAAAAATGCCAAAACATTAGGAAGTGTTACGGACAACATTGACTTACTTCAGGGCTACCAACTTGGGGTACACATAACTAGTAACGTATGGGCTGTTTATTTCAGTTGTTGCAGTTAAACTGCCATCCTTTTAATTAACACCTAAAGCTGCTGAGGGTGCAACTGTGTGTTCACTTTGTCACGGTCAGCCATGATTTTCGTTCACTTTCGGCGTCATGCACCAACATGCACCTGGAACGCTTTGATGTCGGAAGTCGGAAGTTTCAACTGGGAAATATCCCAGTTACGACCGGTCTCGAACGCGCCATATGACAACACACTATACTATGACATCTCACACTTCACTATGACGTCTCACACTTCACTATGACATCTCACACTTCACTATGACGTCTCACACTTCACTATGACATCTCACACTTCACTATGACGTCTCACACTTCACTATGACAACACACTATATTATGACATCTCACACTTCACTATGACATCTCACACTTCACTATGACATCTCACACTTCACTATGACGTCTCACACTTCACTATGACATCTCACACTTCACTATGACATCTCACACTTCACTATGACGTCTCACACTTCACTATGACATCTCACACTTCACTATGACGTCTCACACTTCACTATGACAACACACTATATTATGACATCTCACACTTCACTATGACAACACACTATATTATGACATCTCACACTTCACTATGACAACACACTATATTATGACATCTCACACTTCACTATGACAACACACTATATTATGACATCTCACACTTCACTATGACAACACACTATAATGTAACATGACATCCTATACTGCACCATATAGCGGTGTGACAGTACACTTAGCTCACGAGAACGACACAATATTTTAACAGTATTTCTAGAGAAATCTTTAATGATGAAATACATAACTGGAAAAATCCAATTCAGTGCAGGTGTATTTTTAACAGGACTGAAATGACATGTCACTGTAGTAGGAAAGGAAGAGTTATCGGACATTATACTATTCTATGACATCACATGATGATCAGCAACAAGTCATTAAGTCATAATTGGTGGTTCTTGTTTATCCACCAAGTCTTTGATGGTACTTGTTAATAAGCAGGTGGGATCAATAACAGTGACATCATCTTCCTGCACGGATGTGAAATCTCTGTTTGGCATCAATAATTAACCACTTAGCAAAGTACTTGCTAATTAATTTTCTGTCAATTGACTAATCAATTAATCAACTTATCACCAATCACAACCTCACATTCTGTATCATTAAGGTGTAACTGATCAATGGAGCATTAATAAGTGATTAACTATTTATAAAGCTGTAAGTTACAGCTTAGGAAGCCTTCATGATGATACTCGTGTTTGTTCGTTCTCACCAGCAGAGGGCAGCAGCCGGACTCTCCCCCCTCGCTCAGGTTGCTGGTTTCGTTCTGCAGAGCGTCAGAGGAAACGAATCAGACGAGCTTTCAGTCAACTTTATTTTCACAGAAGAAGAGACATTTCACACAGACAGACACATGTAGAAAAAAACTCTTTATGTCACCGGTGATGTCACTGTGACAGGGAGGAGGAGCGGGTCATTTCAAGGCACTATTTATTATATTAACATAGAAACAGGTGAGAGCAGGTGAGGAGGTCAGAGGTCAGCCGAGGACGACTGAGCTACACAGATCAACACTGTTATTTAGAGTCAGTGAGGGTCGGCTGCTGTCAGGAAGCTACAGTGTGCTAGTCTAAACCAAAACTCATCATCGTCATCAGGAAGGTTCTGATTCATAATCAATAAGGTTTCATAAAAACAGACAGCGAAGCAAAGTTAAATATAAAGTGAGCAGAAGTTAACAGAAACAGAAAAACAAAATCCAGTAAAATCAGAGAACCAAGAAAGAAAGAAACAGATTTTAAATCAGCAGGAAACAGAAAACGTCACAGGACTTTAAAGACGCTGCAGGAGAGAAACGAAACCTCCACAGAAGTTTTCTGAACCTTCAACAGATGGTTTAAGGTTGGAGGTCAAAGGTCAGCAGGAGCGGCAGACTGAATCCAAACGACTGACGTCTACAGAGTAGATAAACTTTTATTCTTCCTGTACTTGGCATAAACATCATGAATTAGGACTACTGGATGTTGAAATGACAAATTAATATTGTTAATTAACAATTCAAGTAGGAACCAATGAGCTTGGAACGGAGAGCCACAGACAGGAAGTGAGACCGTCCTAGGAGACGGACTGACAGGTTGGCGGTTTGCAGCTAAACATTTGGATTCAGTCTGACTGAGAAACTCCACCTGCAGTCAGCCTGTCGGACAGTCAGGCGACCGTTTCCTGCATCGCATGAATTCAACACTGACAGAGTGAAACACTTCTACCACTCCTCAACCACCAGGTGTGCGTGCGTGTTCACGTGTGCAGCCACGCATGCTGCAGACACTGCGCTGCTGTCGCTCTGCGATCCGGCTGCAGATCCAACATGGTCAGCAGGAAGTCGCTGAACTGAGCCGCCTGATCCAGCGGCCATTCGGTACTTCTCCAGCAGAACCTCAAACAGAGCCCACGGCTTCAGGCTGGAGATGTGGACGCAGCTCACCTGAGACAGGTAGAGAGAGGTGAGGCGGGAACAGACAGGTGAGGCGGGAACAGACAGGTGAGACGGGTAGAGAGAGGTGAGGCGGGAACAGACAGGTGAGGTTGGAACAGACAGGTGAGGTGAGAACAGACAGGTGAGGCGGGAACAGACAGGTGAGACGGGAACAGAGAGGTGAGACGGGAACAGACAGGTGAGGCGGGAACAGAGAGGTGAGGCGGGAACAGACAGGTGAGGCGGGAACAGACAGGTGAGGCGGGAACAGACAGGTGAGGCGGGAACAGAGAGGTGAGGCGGGAACAGACAGGTGAGACGGGAACAGAGAGGTGAGACGGGAACAGACAGGTGAGGCGGGAACAGAGAGGTGAGGCGGGAACAGACAGGTGAGGCGGGAACAGAGAGGTGAGGCGGGAACAGACAGGTGAGGCGGGAACAGACAGGTGAGGCGGGAACAGACAGGTGAGGCGGGAACAGACAGGTGAGGCGGGAACAGACAGGTGAGACGGGAACAGAGAGGTGAGACGGGAACAGACAGGTGAGGCGGGAACAGAGAGGTGAGGCGGGAACAGACAGAAAAAAAGAAGCCTGCAGATATAAAACCTGAAGGAGAGAAGTTGACTACGACTCCAAAGGTGCATTTCACTCCAAAACAGCCAATTACAGAGCTTCACATTCGGTTCTTTCTACACCTCCTCCACCGCCTCTGGTGGGCTTCTTTCTCCATCGCAGCACCAGCTGAGGCTCATGGGTAATGTAGTGTTTAGAAATAGAAAAAGACTCAGTCTGACAGCCTGTCTCACCTTTCCTGTTGAAGTACTCTCTGGAGTACCTGCCAGACAAAGCGAAGGGCAGAGGAATCGGGCCGAGCAGCTCGATGATGTGAGCGATGTGATCTGAACACACACAGTACAAATACACACTGAAGTACTCTGTAACACACAGCAGTACTGCGCTCCACGCTGAGTGTTACTCTAACATGTAGTACTGTAATACTGCAGTAGTGTGTGTGTGTAGTGTGTAGTGTGTGTGTGTGTGTGTGGTACCTTCGTCTCTGGTGTAATCTTCTCCTGAATGTGGTTCAAACAGATAATCTCCTGTCGCCAACTCAAACGCCTGAAACACCAATCGACACGTCAACACATTGTCATGTGATCACGCCTGCTGTGTGTGTGTGTGTGTGTGTGTGTGTGTGTGTACCATGCAGGCGGTGCTCCAGATGTCAGCAGGCGGTCCGTACTCTGCTCCAATCAGAACCTCCAGAGCTCGGTACTGTCGGGTCTGAATGTCCTCTGTGAAGTGTTTGTGCTGGACGAGAGACATGCAGAGAGAGAGAGAGAGAGGAGGCGTGTGATTGGTTGGATGTTCATACTGACACTACAGAGAGGAAGAGGAGAAGGAGATGATGATGATGATGATGGTAACGAAGGTGTCTCACCACCCAGCATGCATTTCCCAGATCCGCGATCTTCACTCTCAGCTTGTGGGCGTTCTGAGGATCCAGGGGACTGAGGACGAAGTCTGAAGCGCTGAACACTGAAACACACAAACAGAAGGGGCGTGAACCCGGAGTCAGAGACGCCTCAGAGAAAAGCTCACACCACATCGACCAAAAAAAAAGTTTTATTATCGCGGGCTCCGCCCTGCTGCAGCTGAAAACAGGTGTTTCTTTAATATTTGGGCTCAGACTAAAATTCAGCACCAGGTTTCAGTCAAGATCAGGCGGAAGCTTCCGTCAGCGCATCTGATGTGAACACGTAATGTCCCTGAAACCTGCATTATATCAAACGGCCAGCAGGGGCTAATCCTCTGGTTGCAAAAGAAGTCCGCTCCATTAGAAATAATGGGAAAATGTTTCTCCTTCTCAGCTGATTTATTCCCCAGTAAACACTTTCCTGATGAGTTTATGGTCTCAGTCGCTAGTTTCAAGTCTTCTTCAACACAGCATGATGTTCATTTAGTAAATTATGGTCCCGCTTAGAGGAACAGAGACCAGAAACAAAGTCCTTTTAGGCAAATCCTGCCACTGGACGCCATCTTGGCAACGCTTCCAGGCAGTTATTTGGGACTGACAAGACCAGACTCCTCTCTAAATAAATGAGCCAGAACTGCACTTTTACTGGTAACCAGGACATAAAAACTACACCTAACAGAATCAGCATTAAAAGCTGATAAAACTCGCTGAAAGAGTTTGACAACTTTGCCCCAAAATAACGCTTAAAAAAGTGTTTTTCCCGACCGGTTATACTTCTACTACGCTGCGGTCACCACCTGAGTGGTCTCCTCTATCTTGCCATAAAGCAGAGAATGTTTCAGGGCTGGATTATCTATGATTGACAAGTCGCTACCATGGCGTAATCCTGTCAATCAGGCCAGAGCCCACTAGCACCCTCGGCGCTGTGTAAATTTAACAGCCCGCTGAAAAGCTTATCAGGAGTCGGCTGTTCACTTTCTCTGGTGAGAACATTTAGTTTTCAGACTGTTGTTCTCTGGACAAACTTATCAGCCTGTTAAAATGACAGTTAACGAGGGCGCAGTAATGTCGACTGGCTGGATGTGTTAAAGGAGACCTATCATGCTTTTCCACATTTAATGATTTATCTACAATGTTCTAATGTTGGATGTTCATGTTAAACATGGCCAAAGCTTCAAATAATGAGGTATTTAAAGTCTCTGTGAGCAGAAACCTCAGGTTTCCTCCTGTTCTGAACGCCTTTTTCTACCAACGGCTCTGTAATACTGACACCAGGAGCCAGACGGAGACGGTGTTCCATATATGGTCATCTGCTCCCACGGCAACGCTCAGTTTGCCTGTTCCGACCAGCAACAACAACAGCCGGGTAACAAGCCTCAGGTCCAATCAGAAGACAGCAAGCTTTGAGGGAGGGGGGCTTAAAGAGACAGGAGCTGCCTACAGCTTGTTCAGACAATGAAATGAAGGCCTACATGAAGAGTCAGTATAAACTAGAAAATATTTTTTTGGACTTTGAATCATGCAAAGCTGCCACACAGGAGTCAATGGAACTACAATATAGGACTGTGAAAGCAAAATAAAAGGTCTGCTTTAACGCTAACAGAAAGAGGTCATCTATGTTAGAATATGTGGACCCAGTTTTAAAGCAGGGACCAGGGAAAGCAACAGTGAAGACACCTGCTGGTGCTGATGTCATTCAGTACCACGCCGCCTCAGATTGTTTCAATAGCCAGCGCCATTAACAACAAGCCTCGGGCCGCACTAAGGTGAGCAGAAATACTAGGGTAAGGTACTTTTTCAGATAAAACATAAAATATACCCATATCTGTGTGTGATTTCTCACCGCCTCGCCGCTAGAGCATCCTGACTGAGTAGAAAGTGCTGACTCAGACGCCGCTGACATCACAGAGCTGGAGAACCCTGATAGGCCGGAGGCGGGGCTGGAGAACCGCCCAGGGGCGTGGCCGTTACACCTGTCCTCCAACCAGGAGCAGGTGGATTCCGGGCTGACTTTGCTGTTGGCTGTGGAGCAGGAACTGTTGTTACCGCTGACTCCACCAGAGAGCCTGGAGAATAATAGAGAAGTACATGTTTATTCAACCAGTTACTACATTTAGAGAGTCTTTAGTTATATAAAGTTATGTAGTGAAATTAATGTTTAAAGGAGACCTATTAAACTTTTCCAGTCTAATATTGTAGTTCTGTGACTCCTGTGTGGCAGCTTTGCTAAATTCAAAGTTCAAAAAAATATATTGGTTTCTTATCCTGGCTCTTCATGTAGGCCTTCATTTCAGCCTCTGTCTGAAACAAGCTGTAGAAGCTCCTGTCTCTTTAAGCCCCCACCTCTCAAAGCCCACTATCTTCTTATTGGCCAAGACCTGAAGCATGTTAGCAGGCTGTTGTTGCTGGGCGGAACAGGCAGACTGAGCACTTTAATCTCGTTATTTGAAGCTTTGGCCGTGTTTAAGATGAACATCCAACATTATAACTTTGTAGAAAAGTCATAAAATGTGGAAAAGCAGAATGGATCTCCTTTAACTGTTGTATTTATAGCAACAGAAAAAATATTTTGTTTGTGCTGGTGGATGATTTACCTGTACAAGTAGATTTGAATGACGTCAGAACTGATCCACCCATCGTTTATACATAATACTTAAGTGTGTAACATTGTGTATCAGTGTGCACTCACAGTTACTGTCTGTGTCGTCAGGGTGTAACAACACACCGCCTTCCTCCTCCATCCTCTGAACACAAGGACAAAATGAAAGCTTTTACTTTGGAGGGATCATTTTGTCACTTCCTGTTGCACTCTGATTGGCTGCTGTAACACAGCTGCCTCTCAACAGCAGTAATAAATACTAATATTAGTAACATTATAGTATTAATACAGTGAGACAAGTGCAAAGAGATGCACACGGACATTTAAAAACTATGACGAGGTAAATAAAATAAATTTAAACAGAATAAAATGACAAACATAAAATCACAAATAGAGAAAAAAAATTATGGAGAAGCTTCTTTTGTGGTTGTTGTTTGCTGTTTCATAAATAACCTTGAGCTCTTCCTCGCCGTTGCTGCCTTCACCTACAATTTAATGCATAACTGCTGCCATCTGCCAACTAAAAGGTCAACTCACACCTGAACAGCCAATCAGAAGGCAGAGTTGTCAGCAGCCGTTGAGTTGTGTAACATGTTCCATCTTAAATGCATGAAAACGTTCCTTTCTATCAGCACTGCAGTACCTGAATGTCCTCCAGTCTCTCCTCCAACAGCCTCTGTTGACGCTTCGCTTTCCTCTTCAGCTTCTTCTTCTTGTTCTTCGACAGCTTGCCGACCTACACACACACAAACAGGGACGAAGTGACGTCTCTACACATCAGCTCTGTAGCACTGTTGTTAAAGTGCTCTCACACACACACACACACATGGTGTTACTGACACTACACACAGCTGACCACAAGCTCATCAAGTCCAGCCGCCATCTTTGTTACATTTACTTTGGATTCCAATAAAACCGTTTTGATTAACGAGATGCGATTGGATACGCTTTGTGCATTTTACGACTCCCGTGCGCACGCGTTCTGTACCTAACGCAGTCGGCGCCAGTCGAGGTCCGCCCTTCCGGCCGAGTCGCCTTCAGAGTCGCGACAAGACAACTGCGTTGATTGACGGGACATCCTCATTGGATCGGGCTCCTTTGCTCTAAAGCGGAGGCAGCAAAGTGACGGCAGGAGCCAGCATTAAAGAGTAGTGGCTGACTGATATGTTTGTTTTGTTTAATGTCCGGTGCTGATATGCAAAAGGAAAATAATTTCCATTATTCCTGCAGAGTACAATCTGATATTCATGTTATCTCAGCAAGTAAACTACAGTCTGTAAGTGATGTCATTTGGTTGCATTATTCTCTACCGTGATAACATAAGGCTGTGGCGGTGAAGTCATTTCCCGCAGGAACATGTCGGGCTCAACAGCCGGCGTTGTTGTATTTTTCACTGTCCCTCGGGATCACAACGTTAGTCCAACCTCACTGACCCTGCTAGCCACATTAGCCGCATAATATGCTAAGTTAGCTAACCTTTGAACAACACGAAAACACTTCAGAGCTTGAAGCCGGGTCCCGTACAGCCCGTGGCGGTCCGTCCTTGAACCGTCACAGAGGTCGTTACGGCTGTGGAACCTTTTAACACGCTCTGAAGTGTAAAGTATGAACATCGCGGTGCTTTCCATCCTCTGTGGCAGATCTGTGGCCCCATTGTAACATAATGTATATTAAACAGTTTTAGATCAGATCTGCTGTCAGTCAGGATGTGACGTGTTAACAGTTGGAAAAGACGATCTACAGCAGAACCCGATGTACGTTTCATTCATTCATTCATTAAAGTTCCATCTAAAACAACACGTTACTGGCTGAGACAACATTAGATTGGACTCTGCAGGACTCCTATATTGTACATGACGTTTCTTCGTTTTGATATCAGCGTTATATATCGAGGTCCTGACTCACTGCGGTCATTAAAGATCCCAGGGCAAAGCGTAGGGGGCTCCCCGGTGTCATGGCACAAATCCCAACCTGCCGCTCTCCATCTGGCCTTCTAATCATCCCCGTGGTAACTGGCTCAATGTTTCTCTCCCTGTCTGCATTAAGCTGATGTGTGGAGAGCGTTCTGCATTATCATTATTATTATGATATCCTGCTCTTTAAATATCGGCACCAGCATTAACCTGTATGTGTATTGTTCGGTTTGTTACTTGACAGTAACAGCAGAGTAAATATAGCGTGCAACAATTATCTGGAATCAAACCAGCGACTCTACCACTCGACCTCCAGGACGTCTCACTTCCTATCCTTTCCAATCTGAAACGGCAGTAACCAAAGAGAACTCAGTCAGGCTGCAGTTCACATAGTTCATGCGCCACAGTTGTGCATGTCCGTGCGAAACAGTGTGCTGTATAGTTACATGGATGCAAAGAATTTGCGTCGGCGCATTTCATTAATCGATTCTGAATGTTCAGCCCTGGAACACAGCAGGCATCACACCTGAACACTTACCTGTGGATCCCTGGGAGCCATGCTAACTAGAGAGAGAGAGACACACAGAGGCAGAGAGAGAGAGAGAGAGAGACAGGAAGAAACATCAGAAACAGGAAATAAAGATGGAAGCCTGTCAGACAGAACTGTGTACAAAGAAACAGGAGAAGGAGACAGCTGACGCCCAGGCCACGCCCCCTACCTGAGCACCGCGTGTGCGTCACAGAACCTCTTACTTTACTAATGTCATCCACAAAGATTTGTAAACCTACGATAAGATCAGATCATTGTTCCTCATCATTAACATAACGGCGGATGTTGCTGCTGCAGTTGATGAGCTGGAGCTCTTTGCTCATCCTGAACCGTTAAGTTCAAGATTATTTTCATTCCGGATCAATCTGCTGATTCATTTCTCAGAGTGATGAGCTCACAACAGTCCGAACATCAACATTAGGGCTGGACGATGAGGCCAAAAATGTCATCACGATAAAAACATTTCATATCGCTCGAAATCGATAATTATCACTGATAAATGTCAAATCATTATTATTATAAGTCTTTATAAGTTTAAAGGACTAAAGGTTTAAAACTGAAGAAACCAGATGGTTGATTATGAAATTAAACTTATTTATGGTCAGAACGGGACAAACTGTTGATGCCAAACAGCGGATAACAAATCTGAGGGAGAATATTTTCAGTCCCTTTTCCTCAACAAAATAAATATTTTAATAGAAAAATTAAGTTCTAATTTGTTTGTGATTCAGATTCATTTATTTTTTTAATATTTATTGATCGAACATTTATTATATTGATATTGAGGCAAATTATATTGCGACAATTATCAATATTGTTTTATTGCTCAGCCTTACTCAACATTATAAAGAAAAACTACAAATTATTACAATAATTAATTTGTGAAGCTGGAACACTAAAACGGTTTTACATGAACAAGGACTTCAACTAACAAAATAGTTGCCAATTCATTTAATGTGTTCAGCTGTACTTGTATAAACTGTTGGTAGATAAATTTACTGTGTAACAAGACATCATGTTTAATAAACCGATGATACGGAGCCGCTGGTAGAAAAAAACAGTTGAAAACAGATTTCAGAACAGGAGGAAACCTGAGGATTCAGCTCACAGGGATTTTTTTTAATGCTTTAACCTCATTATTTGAAGCTTTGGCCAAGTTTAACATGAACATCCAGCATTATAACATTGTGGATAAGCCAGGCCTCCTTTAAAGAGAGAAAAGCCCAAATTCTCTGATTCCAGCTGTTTAGATGTGAATATTTTCCTCTGTGACACTAAACTGAATTTCTTTGTGTTGTGGACAAAACAAAACATTTGCAGATCCTGGGCTTATTTTCTGACATTTTATGGACCTAAAAAAATCGAATGAGCGAGAAAATCAACAGATCAATGAAAATAATTGTTCACGGCAGCAGATTCTTTTTCTGGTTCCCAGCTGGAACATTCAGCGAAAACGACCTGACGATGGTTAAACTGACATTAAACCTTCAAACCAAACTATCTGTAAATATCTGCATTTATTTTTATCATTAGTTTTTACGATTGAGCTGTTCTTCTTCTCTTTCTGCCCAAACTAAACATAAATGTTCTTTCCAGTGAAATGAAGTGAATCATACTGATGACGATGATGATGATGATGTATAAAGACCTGCTGTCTGTGTGAACGCCGCCACGCACAGGTACAGGTCGGCGGCGATCCCGGCGTTAGAGAGAGCAGACAGACAGATAGAAGACAGACAGACGGACAGGGAGCTGAAACCACAGCTCCCAGTAACAGTGCTGTCTGACCCCAGTGGACACAAACTGTCAAACTGAAGTCAGAATTACTAAAGAATCCAGATTATCTCATGAGAAAAAGACAAACTAACTAACGGCTGCATGGTGAATCACTCCTGATCTAACAGGTTAGTCCCTCCACAGCGTGAGAGCACAGCCCTGACAGCTTCCTGTCACCGTCTCTAGGATCTTGACCTCTGACTCGTTGCAGGTCTCCGCTGGACATTTTGAATCAGGATCTCCTGGGTTTCAACTTGCTTTCACAAAAGTTTAAGTGAACACACTGGTTGGCTTGTCCTTCTGACCAATCACATGGCTAGCTCCTCACCTGATGACCCCGGAAGCGGGCTCGCTTTCTGCCAGATGGTTGCCTCAGCCGCCAGTCTCCTGATGTAAACCTCATCGACGTCCAGTAAGATGTTCTCCGGTTTGATGTCGGTGTGGATGATCTTACACTTAGTGTGGAGGTAGTCCAGACCCTGCAGCACCTGTGAGCAGACAGCCGAAGTCACCGCCAAGGTCACCGCCAAGGTCACCCAGGTCACTGAGGACACGTCACTGTGTGTATATACACTAGTGTGTAGGACAAAGTTTGTGCGTTACCTGTCTGATGATGGTCTTGACACAGATCAGGGGGAGTCCCATGTAGTTTGACTTAATGATCCACTTTAACAGCTGATGACCCAAAACTTCCAGAACCATACAGACATCTGAGAGAAGCTGAGGAAAGAACTGACTGACAGAGACGGACAGGTGGACGGACAGGTGGACAGACAGGTGGACAGAAAGATGGACAGACAGGTGGAAAAACAGATGGACGGACAGGTGGACAGACAGATGGATGGACAGATGGACAGAAAGATGGATGGACAGGTGGTGAGACAGGTGGACGGACAGGTGGAAAAACAGATGGACGGACAGGTGGACAGACAGATGGATGGACAGGTGGTGAGACAGGTGGACGGACAGGTGGAAAAACAGATGGACGGACAGGTGGACAGACAGATGGATGGACAGATGGACAGAAAGATGGATGGACAGGTGGTGAGACAGGTGGACGGACAGGTGGAAAAACAGATGGACGGACAGGTGGACAGAAAGATGGACAGACAGGTGGAAAAACAGATGTACAGACAGGTGGACAGAAAGATGGATGGACAGGTGGACGGACAGGTGGTGAGACAGGTGGACGGACAGATGTACAGACAGGCGGACAGAAAGATGGATGGACAGGTGGACGGACAGATGGATGGACAGGTGGACAGACGGATGGACGGACAGGTACTGAGAAAGGATACGGACTCCGTTGACTCCAGAGATCTTGAAGTCGTCGATCAGCTGGACGATGGTTTCTCTATAGGGGTCAGAGGGGTCGCTGTCTCTCACCTGTATGGAAACAGACTGGTTACCTGCGTACTGAAGACCAGAGACCTTGGACCTGTACTACAAAGCCACTTCAACACCCCCCCCAGGATATTCTGTGCGTTATCTGGCTGCACTAAAACCGATCAGGGAATGAACTCTCTAAGCCAACCCAGGGTCTCCCAGTCAAACAACCCGCCCTCACTCCCAAGTCATCGCGATATGGCTGACGCTGCCATCAGTTTGTAACAGACTGGGGACGCCATAGGTCAGCCCTGTAGCGTAACTTTGGACGGGTACGAACGAAGGGTAGGTAAATGATATTTAACAGAAAAGACCGAATAAGGAGGTGGTTGTGGTGGATGGAGGGCCTGAAACTGGACTTTCAACCAGTAGAACGGTGTTTATTTCCCGTGTGCACTAAAATGTCAACATGTTTTTATTTAAGTTCCGTAGGTAACATTACTTATCTTACATAATTTAACTGACACCTGTGACCCAAACCAAGATCTTTTCCTAAACCTGACCAAGTAGTTTTGGTGTCTAAACCCTGGGAGCCTCTCTGCTGCAGATATAACCGATGTGTGTGCTTGAGACTCACACATCTGAGCAGCTTGATCTCATCCAGAGCCGTCTCGGTGTAATGCGGAGCGCTCTTCACCACCTTCAACGCCACAAAACGCTTCTTCCTAAACACACACACACACACAGATTCGGAGCATGTGACAAAATGGAATCAGTGCAAAACAGGGTGCGTCTGTGGAGGGGCTTGTTTTACTATATTCATGGGGTCCAGAAAACAGTATTCCAATATAGTTGTTGTTAGTGTCTAACAGCTTCGTGGGGAGCAAAGCTCGACCCACAAGTTTAAGTTTAAGTTTAAAGGGCTGTTTGAGGGTTAAGGTATACGGGTCAGGCTTAAAGCCCTGGACATACTTGCTTTGAACTACCCGTTCATCGCACGCAAGATTGCTGCCATGCGTATACAATAAATGTACAATATACAATGCGATATCGCTTACAATAAAACTCCTGGAGCGAGTCCGCAAGTACCGAGATCGTTATGAAAATCATAACCGCCTCAAGTGTCACTATGTTTGGTTGTCAAGGAAGATGATCCGTGGTCGGTGGGATGATCCTTTAATTCTCCAGATGCACGCAAAGTCACGCAGGCAAGTATGTGAACATGCCGCTTGCATCGCCGACGCCTGTTCACGCCACGCTTAGTTAAAAGCAAGTATGTCGGGGTCTTAAAGGGTTAGGCATGTAGGTCTGAGGGTGAAGGTTAGGGTAAGGGGCAGGATGTCCCGACGTGTGTGGTGCGTCTTACTGCAGGTCCCAGCAGAGCCAGACTGTAGAAAAATGTCCCCAGCCCAGTTTTCGGACCACATGGTACCTCCCGTTAAACAGATCGCCGATCATCACTGGGTAGTAGCCACCTGGAACACAAACAGAACCAACTGTAGAGAACATGACAGGGAGGGATGAGGGTCGCCTCTACGAGGATGAGGGTCTCTGAGAGGAAGTTTTGTTGTTGGTTCATCAGGTCTGGGACTGTATGTCTTAGACTTGGACCTGTACGCGAGGTCTTTAACTACCTCCATAGGAATTTGTCTTGCATGCCGGGCAAGGTGGGGTACAAGAGCGTCAGGTTGTGCTGCTCAAGGTTACGGTCAGAAGGTCGCCACTGCCTGTAGTAGAACTCCCTGCTCTACACGAAGAAGACAAAGTCGTCCTATTCAGGCCCAGAGGGACTCCTGAAGCTGCAGAAAGGTATCTGGAGGCCAGAAGGACGGCGGATTTTGTGTAACGGAAGCAGGCCACGGAAGGACTTTCCCTCAGCCTCAAAGATGACTTGGGAGGGGGGCAGGCAGAACTGTGAACTGCTGACCTGACAGACACGTCTTCCGTAAAGCAGGCAGAGGTGGTGGACTCGCTCTTTCTAGTTCTATTTCAGAGGTCACTGAGGTGGTTAAGAAAAACAATCTGATATCTGTGAAAGGTTCTTTCAGGCTGATGAAAGGGGACGACTGATTATACAACCTCAAATTTAGATTCTGCATGTGATCAACATCCTTCTGGACCCCTTTGGAGGGCAAGACCCCGGGGCTGACACAGGACACATTAGAGGGATTATGTATCCCATCAGACCCTGGGGGAACCATCGGGATCCTCCGGGAGTAGCTGGAGGACGGGGCTTAGGAAAAGGATTATGGGTTACCTTACTGAGCCTGATGCAAGTGCGAGTCAGACCCAGATAAATACTGGATTAAATTCACTCAATCACTCAAGGTTATCCGTCAAATCATCATCATCAGTGTTAATCAACCAGCCTGCAACGCCATCAACGCTCACCTTTGCAGTAATCTGGACGGGTCTTCCTGCTCTTCATCGTCCAGAGCCCAGCAGCTGTGCAGGGGTGGGGTTAAAGCCGGAGGGGGAGGGCTTAAATTAGGAGGGGGTGTGGTCAGTTGAGGCGTGGCTGATGACATCATGGGATGCAGACCAATGGGGGGATCTAGAGAGTCAAGGGAGCAGGGGAAGGAGGCGAAAGAGGACACGCCAGGGGAGTAGAGGTGGGAGGAAACACTGGAGGTGAAGGTCACCGAGGTCAGCGGGAAGCGGTCAGGGTGGGAGGGGCTTAATGGAGGGGTGGGAGGAGCTCTGGCAGGAGGCTGGGCAGAAACTAATTCCGATGCATTGTGGGTAATATTGTGTGGTATGGTTGGATGTGATTTAAAGGGATCCGTTCGCCCGTCAGAAAGACTCTGAGTGACATTTGGAAGAGTTCTGTGAGGCAATCTGGAGGAATCCTGGGTATTACTTTGGTTAACAGTTGGCGGTGATTGGCTGGGGCTGTGGGCGGGATTTTGAGATGTGGTGGGAGGTGATTGGCTTAAAATCTGAGGAATCACTGGCGCTGTCAAGGGGGTGTTCACGAGGAGCAGCGGGGCTGACGGGAGAGTACTTTCCGGAGGCACGAGGGGAGCTCCAGGGGTATCTACTGTGTCTGGAAGGGGTGTTGTGGTCTTGAGAGTGTTCTGGGGAGGTGGTGAGGGGGTGCGGGGTACACTCTGGTGGGGCAACGGAGTGGTTTCTGTGGGTAATGTAGTGGTGAGTGTGGCGTTTTGTAGGGGTGCTGGGGTGGATTCATGGACATCCTCGGTACACGCTTATGCATTTCCTGGCCATGTGGTGGTTTCTTGAATATTTTGGGAGGGCAGTCTGGTCGTTTGGGGGCAACTCTGCGACAATGTCGGGGGGAGGCTGCTGTTTAGATTCTGAAGGTCGCACAGATCATCAGGCCTGAAACACAGGAAAATAAGGTATTACACCAAAGCTCCACTGGAAGTCTGACTTTGAAAATCTCTCAAACAATCTGACCACAAACTCATTTTGCGACCACTTTTGGAGACAGCGGTGCAAAACGTCAACGTCATCGTCTATAATGTGGAACGTGTGTGTGTATACCCCTATACGCTCACTAAGAAAGTTGCTCAGGGGCCGCCTCCTTATGTCAAAGTGGAACTCAATTGCTGTTCCTCGATACCGAGTTCGCGTACTTTAAAGCTCGGATTTGGCAAGTTCAGCTCGGGACTACAAACTCCCAGGAACAGGAGAACGCAGTCAGTCATTCAGCAATTGGAACAGCAGCGGACTTGATGGTGGCCGGACCTGTTAGCGGGCGGGACCTCACATCTCTGAAAACGTTATAGAAATATTTTAAATCAGCTCTGTCTTCAACCACAACCAATCAACCACATCTTTGGAGTTTAAACAGCTATATTCCCGCATAAAAACTCTTAAAAATACTATATGTGACACAAGAACAGCAGTATTATAAGTTACAGTTGTGAGTTTTCTCCTCCGACATTTCCGCTTTTTGGCGGCAAAATGCATTCTGGGATATCTCGCTATCAGAAGTCCACAGAAGTCCACACAAGTCACCACCGATGCAGGCTGGGTAAAACGGGCGGAGCGAGAACACATCTGGGTTTTTGACTGTACTTGGCTGGATGCAGACTTTTGAATTGGAACAGGACTTTGGCTGCGATTGATGACGTTTCACAAGAACACAAGAACAAGCGGGAAGCTTCCAGTCTGAGACGCGAAGACAACATGGAAGTCCCTTAAACCTGCGTCCTCTCCAGCAGCCAGCAGGGGGCGCCTCCACCGGCTGCAGAAAGACGAGTGATTGTATACAAGTCTCTGAGAAAATGTTTCTCCTTCTCAGCTGAATAATTACCCCAGTAAACACTTTCCTGATGAGTTTATGGTCTCAGTCGCTAGTTTCAAGTCTTCTTCAACACAGCATGATGTTCATTTAGTAAATTATGGTCCCATTTAGAGGAACAGAGACCAGGAAGCAGGGGAGGCTTTAGGGCGGGGCTACAAGCTGATTGACAGGTCTCTACCATGGCGACCTGTCAATCAGGATAGAGGCGACTCGTATCTGCTGCTCTGTGTACGTTTAACCGGCGCCGCTGAAAAAGCTCATCAGGAGTCGGCTGCTCATTTTTCAGGAAGTACGTTTAGTTCTAAGCCGGTTTGTCGCTAGCAAAAGTTAGCATCCCAGCTAATGTAGCAGTTAACATGAATTACAGATGCACCTAGCTAAACACGCTAGCTAGCTCCACATGCGGCCGTTAGCTCCACCATCTCGTCTAAATACGGTCACGTCCGGTGCCGCTGGTTGCTAAAACTCGACATGGCGGCGCCCTATCAGCCAAACTCGAGGCTTCCAAACGGCGGTTCACAAACCAACAAGCGAGGAAACTGGAGAGCACCCTTCACAGAAGTCTTTTACTGGCAGACACGCCCTGACTGGCGTGTTGCAGCTGACCGCAATGACCCGATTCATCATGCAGTGTTTCCCATACATTGATTTATTTGTGGCATCGCACCACAATCTCAAGGCTGACCGCCTCATATTGATTTACTGCTTTTTAAAATGGGTAAAATCGTGTTTCATTGCGCTGTATCATCGCTCAGCACCTCCTCACTGCCTCATTCTCTCACAAGCACACTGACAACAGACCCGTCTGTGAACAGCCCCTCGTCTTCGTGCACAATCAGAACCTGATCGTGCACCGGAGGAACGATTATTGCCGGCTTTTCCGTGCAAAGAAGATTCCAGAATCAACCCGGAGTTTAATGGTTGGAATAAGAGAGAGTGGATTAATTACTTCTTATTATGCTTGACTGACGCCAGATAACCGCATCACGCATGCACGAAATGAAACTCCAGCAGCGACCTCTGTGTGACCAGCAGATTATATTTAAGGGTGACATCATTTTAAAATAAGAGAATGATCATCTGTCTCCCAGTCTCCGGATTTAAAATGAACTGAAGGGACTAATTATTATCAGGCAGCAGCACCAAAGCTCTGTGTTTATTTACTACATTTTATATTTTTTACATTTTCTTCTAGCTGCTAACTAGCAGTTTTAAGACGATAAGAAACTTCTGTGTGTTGCTGTTTGTCTAAACGTGATTATATTCTCATCTGTCCTGTGGTTTAACTACCTGGTCTCGAGCCAGCAAGTCAGAAATAAAATCCATTCTGACTCTTTACAATCAGGCCCTGAAATTTGTTATTATGTTAGGCTTGTGTTTAAATGTTCTCAAACCTTTTCTTATTAAAGTCGCATCTGTTATTAATCGCTATGTTAGTTGTTTGGTTATGTGTATAATGTTTCTGTCCCCGTCAGATAAACCATAAAGAAAGAAAAACGAATTGTGATTCTGCCCACGTAGACAGAGGCAGGTGTTTCTACATGAAACAGACAACACATGGGTCATATGTCTGCAGCACAGACACACAGCTGCTTTCCATGACATCCATGAGTCAGGGACATTGTTGAGGTTCGCATGAGCTGCACTGAAATAGACTGAAGAGAGTGTGTGTGTGTTACAGTGTGTGTGTGTGTGTGTGTGTTACAGTGTGTGTGTGTGTGTGTGTGTGTGTGTTGTGTGTGGGATCATGATTCAGTCTCTGGATCTATTATTGGAGCTGAGTCTCCCCGGGCCAAGCACCAAACCTGTTTCTGTCAGCAGGACGCCACCTAGCTTAGCACAAAGCGTGGGAGGAGAGGGAAACGGTTAGCTTAGCTGTTTGATTCACGTTTCTTCTTCTTTTTCTGATCTTTTGTTTCTTAGTTACAGCGCAGGTGTGTCTCAGATCATTTTCAGGGCAGAACTTCCTTTGGAAATCTGCTGTTTTAAGCTGTTGCCGTGTAAAAACAGTAAACCTCAGTGTGATTTAATGATCGGGTTCTTTTAAAAGTGTCAGAAAGGTTCGGAGGGCGCCACGCTTCACTCTACGTCATGGAAACATCAGGCGCAGGCGGCTGACTTTCGTCGACTTGATAGTCAAACGTGAGCTGCAGGCGACTCATAAAAACACTGCTGTCAAGTCGGACACAGTCCACCTCCCGTCACGGCGCACGAAGTTCAGACAAAGTCCTTATAGGAAAGTCCTGCACTCTGCCGCCATCTTGGCGGCATACTCGGGCAGCTATTTAACTAACAAGACCAGGCGCCTACCTGAATGAACGGGCAGAGAGCCAGAACTGCAGTTTCACTGGTCAACAGGCAGAGATGGGGACTCGAGTTTGAGACTTGGACTCGAGTTCGACTTAAGTTGCAAACAGACTCGACTCGAATTGCGGGACTCGTGAACAATGTTTATTCTTAGTAAACGTCTGATGAGCTTGCTGTTATTCCCTCCCAGCGTTACCAAACAGCTGCTGAGCCGTTCATCATGAACTTTGGCTTTAAAACTTCATACAACAAAACCCAAACAAGAACAACAGAAGTGCTGAACGCAAATAGGTTAGTAACCTGAGGTTAGTGAACAAGTTTAGTTCAACTAATGTTAAATCTAATGTTATCTTACTTCAGCTACAACCTACGAGGGGTTAACTCCGACTTTCCATTATAAAAAGATTAATGAGCGTTTGCCAAACTTGTGGTGGTCGATTAACGTAATTATTTACGTCCTGCTGGCTGCCATCATGTTACTTACTGCCGTTGGCTGGAAAGAGGTTACAGGTTTATTGTTGATCATAGGATCGATCGCCCTAGTTGATTGTGTAGATCAGAGACTTGTGGCTTGACTTGGACTCTAACTCAGAGACTTGAGACTTGACTTGGACTCTAACTCAGAGACTTGACTTGGACTCTAGCTCAGAGACTTGAGACTTGACTTGGACTCTAACTCAGAGACTTGACTTGGACTCTAGCTCAGAGACTTGAGACTTGACTTGGACTCTAACTCAGAGACTTGACTTGGACTCTAGCTCAGAGACTTGAGACTTGACTTGGACTCTAACTCAGAGACTTGACTTGGACTCTAGTTCAGAGACTTGAGACTTGACTTGGACTCTAACTCAGAGACTTGACTTGGACTCTAGTTCAGAGACTTGACTTGGAGTCTAGCTCAGAGACTTGACTTGGACTCCTAACTCAGAGACTTGAGACTTGACTTGGACTCTAACTCAGAGACTTGACTTGGACTCTAGCTCAGAGACTTGAGACTTGACTTGGACTCTAGTTCAGAGACTTGACTTGGAGTCTAGCTCAGAGACTTGACATGGACTCTAACTCAGAGACTTGAGACTTGACTTGGACTCTAACTCAGAGACTTGACTTGGACTCTAGCTCAGAGACTTGAGACTTGACTTGGACTCTAACTCAGAGACTTGACTTGGACTCTAGTTCAGAGACTTGAGACTTGACTTGGACTCTAACTCAGAGACTTGACTTGGACTCTAGCTCGAGACTTGAGACTTGACTTGGACTCTGGCTCAGAGACTTGAGACTTGACTTGGACTCTAGTTCAGAGACTTGACTTGGAGTCTAGCTCAGAGACTTGACTTGGACTCTAACTCAGAGACTTGAGACTTGACTAGGACTCTAACTCAGAGACTTGAGACTTGACTTGGACTCTAGTTCAGAGACTTGACTTGGAGTCTAGCTCAGAGACTTGACATGGACTCTAACTCAGAGACTTGAGACTTGACTTGGACTCTAGCTCAGAGACTTGAGGACTGAAGGACTGTTCCTTGATGTTATCAACCAAAAGGATGCAGATGAAGAACAGAACCTAGGATGGCTCAAGTGGGGAGGACAAATCCACTATGAGATCAGGACTTTAGTGATGCTGCCTAATAGCTCCAACACTGACTGCTTACGTCTCTGTTTGTACACAGAGAGCCAGCTGTTCTAACATCAGCGTTTACTAAGTGGAGATTTAGTGGAGATCACCACATTAAAAACTGGTTACGCTGCACAAATTAGTACAAAGAGGTTCAGTTTTACTGATTATTCACACACTACCGGGTTCTGCGCCTCGGTTCCTAACTTCCTGCAGATCTCAGCTCCTGACTGAGCATTTTACAGCCCATCAAAGAGTCTCTGATCTGCAGGAGCTGCTACGCCGACCTGACGTCACCTCACGTGTTACGGCAACAAAGCCTGAAGAAGAGAGTCCTTCTGGTCCCGGTCCTGGACCGTGGTGGAAGAAAGTCAGACAGGAAGTGAAACAGAGAAAACGACCATCTTGGAATGAAACGCGGCCCACACAGACGCAGCTAAATGTAGCCTCTGACTGTGTGTGAGTGTACGAGGGTCATCAGGGTCTGGTCTAAAGTCTCTGCAGGTTTTCTTACCGGGTCTCGTCTGTTCGGCCTCTCCTGTGTTTCTTGCCCGGCCGCCGGTGTTTCTTACCGGTGGCGGTCGTGTTTCCGGTTGCTGCGCCAATAGCTGCTGAGAAGGAACAACAACAACAGAGTCAAAGACACATGCGATCACACATTCAGCATTAACACAACCACACACCAAACTTCATTTAGAAATTTGAGAATTTAGTTATTTGTTCCTTATTAGCAAGCACAGAACTCCAGGAACATGACCAGCAGTCCCTTTACCGAAGGAAGAGGCGCCAGTTTTCACTTCGGCATCCATACTGTGCACCAACTGCATCAATCATTCTGGGATTTGACAGATGACAGGTTCAACACACCATACAAACACCATTCATAAAACTCCAAATTTAGCCCTCTCCTCCATATTGGGACGATTCAAACATTAATTGTCACACTGGAGAGTTACTGAAATTATCCTTTAATTTAGGAAACAAACCACAGACACGTTTATGAACAAGAATCTTATTAACTTTTCAGATGTGGTTATCCTGATAACCTGATAGTAACTTACACCACGGAGTGTGGCAGCGAGCAGCAGGAACAAGTTATGAAAGTTCACTTTAAAGTTAACCAAATAGCACCTGGAGGATCACCTGTGTGCCGAATTTACCAGCAGATATCTGTTTCGGGGGGAGGGGGACAGGTCCTACTCTAGCAGGTAGAAATCATCTGCTGGGAAGCCGATCACTTCTAAATGCCACATTTTTTGAACGGAGTCTGGCTGAGACAGAGAGCCAAATCTGTGTTGTTGTCAGCAGCAGCAGCAGCAGTCACAGGCTGGTACCGTTAGCTTAGCATGTTCTCTGGAGTTCAGACTGCACCGACAGCACTCACAGCTGAACCGGAACAAAGACCAGGATCAGGAGTACTTTACCTATAAGCATCCTGGCTCCCGGTCCTCAAACCGAACCGGGTCAAAGCGGTCGGTCCCGGGTGGGTTGACGGTGCTAGCTTGTTAGCCTCCGTTAGCCGGCTGAACGAACCCAGGAGACGGTCCGACTGGAGGTGGTTTAGATCCAGAAACTAACCCGGGTCAGAACGGGTCAGTACGGTGCAGCGTGGTGGTCAGGAGCCAGTGGCCTGTCGCTTAGCCCGTTAGCCCCGATAGATGAGCACACGGTCTGCTGTCAGTTAGCCTGTTAGCTCCGTTAGCTCCCGGTCCAGATCAGCGGCTCCCCCTGCGCTCCGGCCCCGTCGGTATGGGGTCAGTGTCCGTACGGTACCGGGTCCACTCGGTTATTCTGGGTGTGTTTTCTGTTCTGCTTCGGTCCTGACGTTCATGGTCTCAACAGCTGCTGACAGTCTGACACCGGACACCGGGCTCTACGCATGCGCAGTGACCGATAACGCCAAGATGACCTAAACTGGGAGCAGTGGCGGATCTGGAATATTTTAAGGGGGGGCTTTGGGGTCCCGGCACGAAAAGACTGAGTCTTGTCTTAAAACGCATTTCGATTCTTTGGCGCTTCAGACCGTTTAGGGACACCTGCGCTCTTGTTTTTATTTTTTATTTATTTAACGGTCGCGTTTTCCATCTTATTGCTGTATGTCGTTAATTGTCCTGTTTTAATTGACCTGGTTTTAATTTTTATGTCTTCTACTGCATAACTTTGTCCAGCACTTTGGTCAACTGGTTGTTTTAAATGTGCTTCATAATCAAACTTGACCTGGGTCCCCCAAGCCATGGTCTTAGCCACTGCACATGGACGTGTCAAGGCCAGGTCGTTCACACGGAGAACGGCGTTCGAGTCCCATGTGAAACCAAGTAAATAGCGATACTACCAACACAAAACTTACAAGATTCTTACTTTAAAGAGGTGGTATTCTGCTTTTTGGCTCCCCCCCTCTCTCCTTTATTGAGTTATATTCCTTTTTTGTGCATGTAACAATCTTCCTTCTCTTCTGGACCTGTACGCCTCCAGGACTCTGAGGCGAGCAGGAAAGATGGCAGCTGACTCCTCCCACCCCGACTCAAACTGTTTCAGACTCTCCCCTGTGGCAGGAGGCTGCGGTCCATCAGGACCAAAACCTCTCGGCAAAAAAACAGCCTCATCAACAAGACCCGGGTCCCTGCTGACACTCCCCCCTTTCAAATGTCTCAGCACATGTAAATACTGTTTCATCTTGTGTCGGGCACAGAGCTGGCACGTTGCACATATTTGTTGTTGATTGTTGATCTTTGTTGTTGTATATTTTTATGTTGTCAGTTTACATATTTATATGTACACAATATTCTCTTCTGCTGCGTTACTTCTGCACGGCACAGACCCAAAATAACGCACCCGTATATATCTGCAACGTTGTTCTTCCATTCCATATTTAGATTTCTACATTTACAGCAAATTCCTCGTATGTGTAAAACACAACTTGGCAGTAACGCTTCTTTTGGATCTTGATTCTGAAAGGGAGTTCCCATTTCCCACAGAAAACTGCCTGAAAATAACTCTTCTAGTCCAGCTGCTACGCTTCCTTCCCTGTGACATCACAAGGAAAACGCGTCATAAAGCTCGCCAAGCGGCTAGCGGGTCAGACACGCCCTCAAACCAAGCTAGTCTGAGCGGAGGCCCTTTGATCTTCGTCGTTATGAGGGACAAGCGTCTACGCATAACCTTCCAAAGGATGACTCTGAAGAACCAGTGGTCAAAACTTATTTTTTAACACGATTCCTCAGAAGTACAGCCCCCCCACCTGTCGTTGTGCTCCAACCATTTCACCGAGGACGGCTTCCTGAACCGGCAACAGTCCAACTGAGGATTTGTGCAATGTTTAGTCCAAAAAGACGATGCAACTCCGACTCTGTTTGGGCCTGGAAATTCACAATCACAACCTGTGAGTTTGCTTTATTGGTTGTGAATTATATTTAAAATAAACACGGCAATGTAACCACACAGAGTGTTCGAGTGCGGAGTTAAACGTTGGCTAACACAGCTAAAGTTATAGCTATAATGCTAACGTTACACCTGATGTGAAAGCTACTGAGCAAACGTTCAAATTGTTTGGCCAATTTTTATGTAAAATTGAGTTGAAATATTGCGATTTTTGCAGCGGTTCATGGTGGAACGACGGCCGTTGTGTGGTTGCTAGGTTACGGTCGCAGTCTGAAGGCTTTGATTTGGATCACACTACCTTGTTTCTTATGACCCGCCCTTCTCTGAACTGCGCATGTGCAACTCCCAACAAAGATTTTGTACAAGTAAGATGCATCACTCTGTAGCTCAAGAGCGGAGCTACAACAGTCAGGCTGAAAAGAGGAAGAAAAATATGAAACGATGTAAACCTGTTCTGGTACAACCCCTAAATAGGATTATGAACCTGAAAATGAAAAATACCACCTCTTTAACTCAAATCACTATGTTTTCCTTGACCAAACTAATTTGTTTTACTAGATTATCCTGTTAAAGGGACATTAGTGGCCAAATACGAGCGTTTCTCCTGCACGTCCAATCGTCCATGGTGTTCGCACCAGGCGACCACTTCTCATTGCACTGTATCGGCGCCATCTTTTGCGTCTGGTATCCAGCTCTAAAAATACATCTATGGTTCAGCTGTCCTCTCTCTTTCTGTCTCATCTTCTTCATCCCTCACGTTAACTACTTCTTCTTCTTGGTCTTTCCGTCCTCTCACCTTTCTCTTTCTAGGGTGGTGATGGCGCAATGGATAAGACGCCTGCCTTTGGTGTGAGAGACCCGGGTTCAATTCCCCACTGTGACCCATTGTGTCCCTGACCAAGACACTTAACCCCTCGAGGCGTGTCTGCAAATATCAGAAGGCCAACCCAGCTGCTCTGCCCCACAGTACTCAGGGTGTAAAAGGATTTCTTAATACAGTAAACTACAATTAATCAATAGCTGCTGTCGATATCGTCAGTGACGTTTGTGTCTGAATCAGTAATAATAATCTTTCTTTGTAGAGCACTTTTCAAAAACCTGTTACAAAGTGCTTTAACAAATGTAAAGACAATAATACCCAACAGACAAAAATACAAAAACAATACAAGATAAAAGCAAGAAAACATTGAAAAGACTAAAATACACGTTTAAGATAAATGTAAAATAAGTAAAATAGAATAAAATAAAAGGGATAAAATAAAGTCAAGTAAGATCGGGGGAAAGGCTTTTAAGAAGGGACTTAAAAGAGTTCACTGACTCAGCCGACCTGATTTCCTCGGGCAGGCTGTACCAGAGCCTCGGGGCCCCGACAGCAAACGCTCTGTCCCCTTTAGTTTTCAGTCTAGACTCTGGAACAGACAGCAGACCTCTGCCCAAGGATCTCAAGGTACGTGCTGGTGTGTAGGGGACTAAAAGGTCAGAAATATAACAAGGCGAGAGGCCGTGAAGAGCTTTAAAAGTGATCAATAAAATTTTAAAGTCAATTCTAAAACATACTGGGAGCCAGTGTGATGAAGCTAAAACAGGGGTGATGTGGTCATATTTCTTAGTTCTGGTTAAAAGCCTGGCAGCTGAGTTCTGGACGGTCTGGAGTCGATCAGTAGATTTTTGGGGTGAACAAGTGAAAAGGCTGTTGCAGTAATCCAGGCGTGATGCGATGAAGGCGTGTAAAATGGTCTTGGTGTCCTTAAAAGTTAACAGAGATCGAATTTTAGATATATTTCTAAGTTGATAAAAACATGATTGAACAAGCTTTGAGATGTGCTGCTCAAAATTGAAATTACTATCAAACCAACATGATGTTATTAACCAAAAGAAAACATGCAGATGAAGAACAGTTCATCTTGGCAACAGGCTTAATGTGATTTACTAGGGAACCAG
>JALXJV020000014.1:34390892-34418086 GCA_024633595.2 Lepomis macrochirus
AGTCTGAAACAGTTTGAGTCGGGGTGGGAGGAGTCAGCTGCCATCTTTCCTGCTCGCCTCAGAGTCCTGGAGGCGTACAGGTCCAGAAGAGAAGGAAGATTGTTACATGCACAAAAAAGGAATATAACTCAATAAAGGAGAGAGGGGGAGCCAAAAAGCAGAATACCACCTCTTTAAAGTAAGAATCTTGTAAGTTTTGTGTTGGTAGTATCGCTATTTACTTGGTTTCACATGGGACTCGAACGCCGTTCTCCCGTGTGAACGACCTGGCCTTGACACGTCCATGTGCAGTGGCTAAGACCATGGCTTGGGGGACCCAGGTCAAGTTTGATTATGAAGCACATTTAAAAACAACCAGTTGACCAAAGTGCTGGACAAAGTTATGCAGTAGAAGACATAAAAATTAAAACCAGGTCAATTAAAACAGGACAATTAACGACATACAGCAATAAGATGGAAAAACGCGACCGTTAAATAAATAAAAAAATAAAAACAAGAGCGCAGGTGTCCCTAAACGGTCTGAAGCGCCAAAGAATCGAAATGCGTTTTAAGACAAGACTCAGTCTTTTCGTGCCGGGACCCCAAAGCCCCCCCTTAAAATATTCCAGATCCGCCACTGCTCCCAGTTTAGGTCATCTTGGCGTTATCGGTCACTGCGCATGCGTAGAGCCCGGTGTCCGGTGTCAGACTGTCAGCAGCTGTTGAGACCATGAACGTCAGGACCGAAGCAGAACAGAAAACACACCCAGAATAACCGAGTGGACCCGGTACCGTACGGACACTGACCCCATACCGACGGGGCCGGAGCGCAGGGGGAGCCGCTGATCTGGACCGGGAGCTAACGGAGCTAACAGGCTAACTGACAGCAGACCGTGTGCTCATCTATCGGGGCTAACGGGCTAAGCGACAGGCCACTGGCTCCTGACCACCACGCTGCACCGTACTGACCCGTTCTGACCCGGGTTAGTTTCTGGATCTAAACCACCTCCAGTCGGACCGTCTCCTGGGTTCGTTCAGCCGGCTAACGGAGGCTAACAAGCTAGCACCGTCAACCCACCCGGGACCGACCGCTTTGACCCGGTTCGGTTTGAGGACCGGGAGCCAGGATGCTTATAGGTAAAGTACTCCTGATCCTGGTCTTTGTTCCGGTTCAGCTGTGAGTGCTGTCGGTGCAGTCTGAACTCCAGAGAACATGCTAAGCTAACGGTACCAGCCTGTGACTGCTGCTGCTGCTGCTGACAACAACACAGATTTGGCTCTCTGTCTCAGCCAGACTCCGTTCAAAAAATGTGGCATTTAGAAGTGATCGGCTTCCCAGCAGATGATTTCTACCTGCTAGAGTAGGACCTGTCCCCCTCCCCCCGAAACAGATATCTGCTGGTAAATTCGGCACACAGGTGATCCTCCAGGTGCTATTTGGTTAACTTTAAAGTGAACTTTCATAACTTGTTCCTGCTGCTCGCTGCCACACTCCGTGGTGTAAGTTACTATCAGGTTATCAGGATAACCACATCTGAAAAGTTAATAAGATTCTTGTTCATAAACGTGTCTGTGGTTTGTTTCCTAAATTAAAGGATAATTTCAGTAACTCTCCAGTGTGACAATTAATGTTTGAATCGTCCCAATATGGAGGAGAGGGCTAAATTTGGAGTTTTATGAATGGTGTTTGTATGGTGTGTTGAACCTGTCATCTGTCAAATCCCAGAATGATTGATGCAGTTGGTGCACAGTATGGATGCCGAAGTGAAAACTGGCTCTCTTCCTTCGGTAAAGGGACTGCTGGTCATGTTCCTGGAGTTCTGTGCTTGCTAATAAGGAACAAATAACTAAATTCTCAAATTTCTAAATGAAGTTTGGTGTGTGGTTGTGTTAATGCTGAATGTGTGATCGCATGTGTCTTTGACTCTGTTGTTGTTGTTCCTTCTCAGCAGCTATTGGCGCAGCAACCGAACACTGACCGCCACCGGTAAGAAACACCGGCGCGGGCAAGAAACACAGGAGAGGCCGAACAGACGAGACCCGGTAAGAAAACCTGCAGAGACTTTAGACCAGACCCTGATGACCCTCGTGACACTCAACACACAGTCAGAGGCTACATTTAGCTGCGCCTGTGTGGGCCGCGTTCATTCCAAGATGGTCGCTTTCTCGTTTCACTTCCTGTCTGACTTTCTTCCACCACGGTCCAGGACCGGAACCAGAAGGACTCTCTTCTTCAGGCTTTGTTGCCGTAACACGTGAGGTGACGCCAGGTCGGCTAGCAGCTCCTGCAGATCAGAGACTCTTTGATGGGCTGTAAAATGCTCAGTCAGGAGCTGAGATCTGCAGGAAGTTAGGAACCGAGGCGAGAACCCGGTAGTGTGAATAATCAGTAAAACTGAACCTCTTTGTACTAATTTGTGCAGCGTAACCAGTTTTAATGTGGTGATCTCCACTAAATCTCCACTTAGTAAACGCTGATGTTAGAACAGCTGGCTCTCTGTGTACAAACAGAGACGTAAGCAGTCAGTGTTGGAGCTATTAGGCAGCATCACTAAAGTCCTGATCTCATAGTGGATTTGTCCTCCCCACTTGAGCCATCCTAGGTTCTGTTCTTCATCTGCATCCTTTTGGTTGATAACATCAAGGAACAGTCCTTCAGTCCTCAAGTCTCTGAGCTAGAGTCCAAGTCAAGTCTCAAGTCTCTGAGTTAGAGTCCATGTCAAGTCTCTGAGCTAGACTCCAAGTCAAGTCTCTGAACTAGAGTCCAAGTCAAGTCTCAAGTCTCTGAGTTAGAGTCCTAGTCAAGTCTCAAGTCTCTGAGTTAGAGTCCAAGTCAAGTCTCTGAGCTAGACTCCAAGTCAAGTCTCTGAACTAGAGTCCAAGTCAAGTCTCAAGTCTCTGAGCCAGAGTCCAAGTCAAGTCTCAAGTCTCGGAGCTAGAGTCCAAGTCAAGTCTCTGAGTTAGAGTCCAAGTCAAGTCTCAAGTCTCTGAACTAGAGTCCAAGTCAAGTCTCTGAGTTAGAGTCCAAGTCAAGTCTCAAGTCTCTGAGCTAGAGTCCAAGTCAAGTCTCTGAGTTAGAGTCCAAGTCAAGTCTCAAGTCTCTGAGTTAGAGTCCATGTCAAGTCTCTGAGCTAGACTCCAAGTCAAGTCTCTGAACTAGAGTCCAAGTCAAGTCTCAAGTCTCTGAGCTAGAGTCCAAGTCAAGTCTCTGAGTTAGAGTCCAAGTCAAGTCTCAAGTCTCTGAGTTAGAGTCCAAGTCAAGTCTCTGAGCTAGACTCCAAGTCAAGTCTCTGAACTAGAGTCCAAGTCAAGTCTCTGAGTTAGAGTCCAAGTCAAGTCTCAAGTCTCTGAACTAGAGTCCAAGTCAAGTCTCTGAGTTAGAGTCCAAGTCAAGTCTCAAGTCTCTGAGCTAGAGTCCAAGTCAAGTCTCTGAGTTAGAGTCCAAGTCAAGTCTCAAGTCTCTGAGCTAGAGTCCAAGTCAAGTCTCTGAGTTAGAGTCCAAGTCAAGTCTCAAGTCTCTGAGCTAGAGTCCAAGTCAAGTCTCTGAGTTAGAGTCCAAGTCAAGTCTCAAGTCTCTGAGTTAGAGTCCAAGTCAAGCCACAAGTCTCTGATCTACACAATCAACTAGGGCTTATCGATCCTATGATCAACAATAAACCTGTAACCTCTTTCCAGCCAACGGCAGTAAGTAACATGATGGCAGCCAGCAGGACGTAAATAATTACGTTAATCGACCACCACAAGTTTGGCAAACGCCATTAATCTTTTTATAATGGAAAGTCGGAGTTAACCCTCAGTAGGTTGTAGCTGAAGTAAGATAACATTAGATTTAACATTAGTTGAACTAAACTTGTTCACTAACCTCAGGTTACTAACCTATTTGCGTTCAGCACTTCTGTTGTTCTTGTTTGGGTTTTGTTGTATGAAGTTTTAAAGCCAAAGTTCATGATGAACGGCTCAGCAGCTGTTTGGTAACGCTGGGAGGGAATAACAGCAAGCTCATCAGACGCTTACTAAGAATAAACATTGTTCACGAAGTCCCGCAATTCGAAGTCGAAGTCTGTTTGCAACTTAAGTCGAACTTCGAGTCCAAGTCTCAAACTCGAAGTCCCCATCTCTGCCTGTTGACCAGTGAAACTGCAGTTCTGGCTCTCTGCCCGTTCATTCAGGTAGGCCTCGGTCTTGTTAGTTAAATAGCTGCCCGAGGTGCCGCCAAGATGGCGGCAGAGTGCAGGACTTTCCTATAAGGACTTTGTCTGAACTTCGTGCGCCGTACGGGAGGTGGACTGTGTCCGACTTGACAGCAGTGTTTTTATGAGTCGCCTGCAGCTCACGTTTGACTATCAAGTCGACGAAAGTCAGCCGCCTGCGCCTGATGTTTCCATGACGTAGAGTGAAGCGTGGCGCCCTCCGAACCTTTCTGACACTTTTAAAAGAACCCGATCATTAAATCACACTGAGGTTTACTGTTTTTACACGGCAACAGCTTAAAACAGCAGATTTCCAAAGGAAGTTCTGCCCTGAAAATGATCTGAGACACACCTGCGCTGTAACTAAGAAACAAAAGATCAGAAAAAGAAGAAGAAACGTGAATCAAACAGCTAAGCTAACCGTTTCCCTCTCCTCCCACGCTTTGTGCTAAGCTAGGTGGCGTCCTGCTGACAGAAACAGGTTTGGTGCTTGGCCCGGGGAGACTCAGCTCCAATAATAGATCCAGAGACTGAATCATGATCCCACACACACACACACACACACACACACACACACACACACTGTAACACACACACACACACACACACTGTAACACACACACACTCTCTTCAGTCTATTTCAGTGCAGCTCATGCGAACCTCAACAATGTCCCTGACTCATGGATGTCATGGAAAGCAGCTGTGTGTCTGTGCTGCAGACATATGACCCATGTGTTGTCTGTTTCATGTAGAAACACCTGCCTCTGTCTACGTAGGCAGAATCACAATTCGTTTTTCTTTCTTTATGGTTTATCTGACGGGGACAGAAACATTATACACATAACCAAACAACTAACATAGCGATTAATAACAGATGCGACTTTAATAAGAAAAGGTTTGAGAACATTTAAACACAAGCCTAACATAATAACAAATTTCAGGGCCTGATTGTAAAGAGTCAGAATGGATTTTATTTCTGACTTGCTGGCTCGAGACCAGGTAGTTAAACCACAGGACAGATGAGAATATAATCACGTTTAGACAAACAGCAACACACAGAAGTTTCTTATCGTCTTAAAACTGCTAGTTAGCAGCTAGAAGAAAATGTAAAAAATATAAAATGTAGTAAATAAACACAGAGCTTTGGTGCTGCTGCCTGATAATAATTAGTCCCTTCAGTTCATTTTAAATCCGAGACTGGGAGACAGATGATCATTCTCTTATTTTAAAATGATGTCACCCTTAAATATAATCTGCTGGTCACACAGAGGTCGCTGCTGGAGTTTCATTTCGTGCATGCGTGATGCGGTTATCTGGCGTCAGTCAAGCATAATAAGAAGTAATTAATCCACTCTCTCTTATTCCAACCATTAAACTCCGGGTTGATTCTGGAATCTTCTTTGCACGGAAAAGCCGGCAATAATCGTTCCTCCGGTGCACGCATCAGGTTCTGATTGTGCACGAAGACGAGGGCTGTTCACAGACGGGTCTGTTGTCAGTGTGCTTGTGAGAGAATGAGGCAGTGAGGAGGTGCTGAGCGATGATACAGCGCAATGAAACACGATTTTACCCATTTTAAAAAGCAGTAAATCAATATGAGGCGGTCAGCCTTGAGATTGTGGTGCGATGCCACAAATAAATCAATGTATGGGAAACACTGCATGATGAATCGGGTCATTGCGGTCAGCTGCAACACGTCAGTCAGGGGCGTGTCTGCCAGTAAAAGACTTCTGTGAAGGGTGCTCTCCAGTTTCCTCGCTTGTTGGTTTGTGAACCGCCGTTTGGAAGCCTCGAGTTTGGCTGATAGGGCGCCGCCATGTCGAGTTTTAGCAACCAGCGGCACCGGACGTGACCGTATTTAGACGAGATGGTGGAGCTAACGGCCGCATGTGGAGCTAGCTAGCGTGTTTAGCTAGGTGCATCTGTAATTCATGTTAACTGCTACATTAGCTGGGATGCTAACTTTTGCTAGCGACAAACCGGCTTAGAACTAAACGTACTTCCTGAAAAATGAGCAGCCGACTCCTGATGAGCTTTTTCAGCGGCGCCGGTTAAACGTACACAGAGCAGCAGATACGAGTCGCCTCTATCCTGATTGACAGGTCGCCATGGTAGAGACCTGTCAATCAGCTTGTAGCCCCGCCCTAAAGCCTCCCCTGCTTCCTGGTCTCTGTTCCTCTAAATGGGACCATAATTTACTAAATGAACATCATGCTGTGTTGAAGAAGACTTGAAACTAGCGACTGAGACCATAAACTCATCAGGAAAGTGTTTACTGGGGTAATTATTCAGCTGAGAAGGAGAAACATTTTCTCAGAGACTTGTATACAATCGACTGCCTTTCTGCAGCCGGTGGAGGCCCCTGCTGGCTGCTGGAGAGGACGCAGGTTTAAGGGACTTCCATGTTGTCTTCGCGTCTCAGACTGGAAGCTTCCCGCTTGTTCTTGTGTTCTTGTGAAACGCCATCAATCGCAGCCAAAGTCCTGTTCCAATTCAAAAGTCTGCATCCAGCCAAGTACAGTCAAAACCCAGATGTGTTCTCGCCCGCCCGCTTTTACCCAGCCTGCATCGGTGGTGACTTGTGTGGACTTCTGTGGACTTCTGATAGCGTAGATATCCCAGAATGCATTTTGCCGCCAAAAGCGGAAATGTCGGAGGAGAAAACTCACAACTGTAACTTATAATACTGCTGTTCTTGTGTCACATATAGTATTTTTAAGAGTTTTTATGCGGAATATAGCTGTTTAAACTCCAAAGATGTGGTTGATTGGTTGTGGTTGAAGACAGAGCTGATTTAAAATATTTCTATAACGTTTTCAGAGATGTGAGGTCCCGCCCGCTAACAGGTCCGGCCACCATCAAGTCCGCTGCTGTTCCAATTGCTGAATGACTGACTGCGTTCTCCTGTTCCTGGGAGTTTGTAGTCCCGAGCCGAACTTGCCAAATCCGAGCTTTAAAGTACGCGAACTCGGTATCGAGGAACAGCAATTGAGTTCCACTTTGACATAAGGAGGCGGCCCCTGAGCAACTTTCTTAGTGAGCGTATAGGGGTATACACACACACGTTCCACATTATAGACGATGACGTTGACGTTTTGCACCGCTGTCTCCAAAAGTGGTCGCAAAATGAGTTTGTGGTCAGATTGTTTGAGAGATTTTCAAAGTCAGACTTCCAGTGGAGCTTTGGTGTAATACCTTATTTTCCTGTGTTTCAGGCCTGATGATCTGTGCGACCTTCAGAATCTAAATGCCAACAGCAGCCTCCCCCCGACATTGTCGCAGAGTTGCCCCCAAACGACCAGACTGCCCTCCCAAAATATTCAAGAAACCACCACATGGCCAGGAAATACGCAAACGTGTACCGAGGATGTCCATGAATCCACCCCAGCACCCCTACAAAATGCCCCACTCACCACTACATTACCCACAGAAACCACCCCGTTGCCCCACCAGAGTGACCCCCGCACCCCCTCACCACCTCCCCAGAACACTCTCAAGACCACAACACCCCTTCCAGACACAGTAGATACCCCTGGAGCTCCCCTCGTGCCTCCGGAAAGTACTCTCCCGTCAGCCCCGCTGCTCCTCGTGGAACACCCTTGACAGCCAGTGATTCCTCAGATTTTAAGCCAATCACCTCCCACCACATCTCAAAAATCCCGCCCACAGCCCCAGCCAATCACCGCCAACTGTTAACCAAAGTAATACCCAGGATTCCTCCAGATTGCCTCACAGAACTCTTTCCAAATGTCACTCAGAGTCTTTCTGACGGGCTGAACGGATCCCTTTAAATCACATCCAACCATACCACACAATATTACCCACAATGCATCGGAATTAGTTTCTGCCCAGCCTCCTGCCAGAGCTCCTCCCACCCTCCATTAAGCCCCTCCCACCCTGACCGCTTCCCGCTGACCTCGGTGACCTTCACCTCCAGTGTTTCCTCCCACCTCTACTCCCCTGGCGCGTCCTCTTTCGCCTCCTTCCCCTGCTCCCTTGACTCTCTAGATCCCCCCATTGGTCTGCATCCCATGATGTCATCAGCCACGCCTCAACTGACCACACCCCCTCCTAATTTAAGCCCTCCCCCTCCGGCTTTAACCCCACCCCCTGCACAGCTGCTGGGCTCTGACGATGAAGAGCAGGAAGACCCGTCAGATTACTGCAAAGGTGAGCGTTGATGGCGTTGCAGGCTGGTTGAGTAACACTGATGATGATGTTGGGAAAACTATTGTTTTGACTGATTGAGTGAATTTAATCCAGTATTTATCTGGGTCTGACTCGCACTTGCATCAGGCTCAGTAAGGTAACCCATAATCCTTTTCCTAAGCCCCGTCCTCCAGCTACTCCCGGAGGATCCCGATGGTTCCCCCAGGGTCTGATGGGATACATAATCCCTCTAATGTGTCCTGTGTCAGCCCCGGGGTCTTGCCCTCCAAAGGGGTCCAGAAGGATGTTGATCACATGCAGAATCTAAATTTGAGGTTGTATAATCCAGTCAGTCCCCTTTCATCAGCCTGAAAGAACCTTTCACAGATATCAGATTGTTTTTCTTAACCACCTCAGTGACCTCTGAAATAGAACTAGAAAGAACGAGTCCACCACCTCTGCCTGCTTTACGGAAGACGTGTCTGTCAGGTCAGCAGTTCACAGTTCTGCCTGCCCCCCTCCCAAGTCATCTTTGAGGCTGAGGGAAAGTCCTTCCGTGGCCTGCTTCCGTTACACAAAATCCGCCGTCCTTCTGGCCTCCAGATACCTTTCTGCAGCTTCAGGAGTCCCTCTGGGCCTGAATAGGACGACTTTGTCTTCTTCGTGTAGAGCAGGGAGTTCTACTACAGGCAGTGGCGACCTTCTGACCGTAACCTTGAGCAGCACAACCTGACGCTCTTGTACCCCGCCTTGCCCGGTATGCAAGACAAATTCCTATGGAGGTAGTTAAAGACCTCGCGTACAGGTCCAAGTCTAAGACATACAGTCCCAGACCTGATGAACCAACAACAAAACTTCCTCTCAGAGACCCTCATCCTCGTGAGGCTGACCCTCATCCCTCCCTGTCATGTTCTCTACAGTTGGTTCTGTTTGTGTTCCAGGTGGCTACTACCCAGTGATGATCGGCGATCTGTTTAACGGGAGGTACCATGTGGTCCGAAAACTGGGCTGGGGACATTTTTCTACAGTCTGGCTCTGCTGGGACCTGCAGTAAGACGCACCACACACGTCGGGACATCCCTCGCCCCTTACCCTAACCTTCACCCTCAGACCTACATGCCTAACCCTTTAAGACCCCGACATACTTGCTTTTAACTAAGCTGTAGGCGTGAACAGGCGTCGGCGATGCAAACGGCATGTTCACATACTTGCCTGCGTACTTTGCGTGCATCTGGAGAATTAAAGGATCATCCCACGCCGACACGGATCATCTTCCTTGACAACCAAACATAGTGACACTTGAGACGGTTATGATTTTCATAACGATCTCGGTACTTGCGGACTCGCTCCAGGAGTTTTATTGTAAACGTATACGCATTGTATATTGTACATTTATTGTATACGCATGGCAGCAATCTTGCGTACGTAAACGGGTAGTTCAAAGCAAGTATGTCCAGGGCTTTAAGCCTGACCCGTATACCTTAACCCTCAAACAGCCCTTTAAACTTAAACTTAAACTTGTGGGTCGAGCGCTTTGCTCCCCACGAAGCTGTTAGACACTAACAACAACTATATTGGAATACTGTTTTCTGGACCCCATGAATATAGTAAAACAAGCCCCCCCCTCCACAGACGCACCCTGTTTTGCACTGATTCCATTTTGTCACATGCTCCGAATCTGTGTGTGTGTGTGTGTTTAGGAAGAAGCGTTTTGTGGCGTTGAAGGTGGTGAAGAGCGCTCCGCATTACACCGAGACGGCTCTGGATGAGATCAAGCTGCTCAGATGTGTGAGTCTCAAGCACACACATCGGTTATATCTGCAGCAGAGAGGCTCCCAGGGTTTAGACACCAAAACTACTTGGTCAGGTTTAGGAAAAGATCTTGGTTTGGGTCACAGGTGTCAGTTAAATTATGTAAGATAAGTAATGTTACCTACGGAACTTAAATAAAAACATGTTGACATTTTAGTGCACACGGAAATAAACACCGCTTCTACTGGTTGAAAGTCCAGTTTCAGGCCCTCCATCCACCACAACCACCTCCTTATTCGGTCTTTTCTGTTAAATATCATTTACCTACCCTTCGCTCGCACTCGCCCAAAGTTACGCTACAGGGCGCTGACCTATGGCGCCCCCAGTCTGTTACAAACTGATGGCAACGTCAGCCATATCGCGATGACTTGGGAGTGAGGACGGGTTGTTTGACTGGGAGACCCTGGGTTGGCTTAGAGAGTTCATTCCTGATCGGTTTTAGTGCAGCCAGATAACGCACAGATATCCTGGGGTGTTGAAGTGGCTTTGTAGTACAGGTCCAAGGTCTCTGGTCTTCAGTACGCAGGTAACCAGTCTGTTTCCATACAGGTGAGAGACAGCGACCCTCTGACCCCTATAGAGAAACCATCGTCCAGCTGATCGGCGACTTCAAGATCTCTGGAGTCAGCGGAGTCCGTATCCTTTCTCAGTACCTGTCCGTCCATCCGTCTGTCCACCTGTCCATCCATCTGTCCGATCCACCTGTCCATCCATCTTTCTGTCCGCCTGTCTCGTACATCTGTCCGTCCACCTGTCTCACCACCTGTCCGTCCACCTGTCCATCCATCTTTCTGTCCACCTGTCCGTCCATCTGTTTTTCCACCTG
This sequence comes from Lepomis macrochirus, assembly GCA_024633595.2. Classification (NCBI taxonomy): domain Eukaryota; kingdom Metazoa; phylum Chordata; class Actinopteri; order Centrarchiformes; family Centrarchidae; genus Lepomis; species Lepomis macrochirus. The sequence continues at coordinate 34,401,849 of JALXJV020000014.1, forward strand.
TCTGTCCATCTTTCTGTCCACCTGTCCGTCCATCTGTTTTTCCACCTGTCCGTCCACCTGTCTCACCACCTGTCCATCCATCTTTCTGTCCATCTGTCCATCCATCTGTCTGTCCACCTGTCCGTCCATCTGTTTTTCCACCTGTCCGTCCACCTGTCTCACCACCTGTCCATCCATCTGTCTGTCCACCTGTCCGTCCATCTGTTTTCCACCTGTCCGTCCCACCTGTCTCACCACCTGTCCGTCCATCTGTCCATCCATCTGTCTGTCCACCTGTCCGTCCATCTGTTTTTCCACCTGTCTCGTCCATCTTTCTGTCCACCTGTCTGTCCACCTGTCCGTCCACCTGTCCGTCTCTGTCAGTCAGTTCTTTCCTCAGCTTCTCTCAGATGTCTGTATGGTTCTGGAAGTTTTGGGTCATCAGCTGTTAAAGTGGATCATTAAGTCAAACTACATGGGACTCCCCCTGATCTGTGTCAAGACCATCATCAGACAGGTAACGCACAAACTTTGTCCTACACACTAGTGTATATACACACAGTGACGTGTCCTCAGTGACCTGGGTGACCTTGGCGGTGACCTTGGCGCTGACTCGGCTGTCTGCTCACAGGTGCTGCAGGGTCTGGACTACCTCCACACTAAGTGTAAGATCATCCACACCGACATCAAACCGGAGAACATCTTACTGGACGTCGATGAGGTTTACATCAGGAGACTGGCGGCTGAGGCAACCATCTGGCAGAAAGCCGGAGCCCCGCCCCCTTCGGGGTCATCAGGTGAGGAGCTAGCCATGTGATTGGTCAGAAGGACAAGCCAACCAGTGTGTTCACTTAAACTTTTGTGAAAGCAAGTTGAAACCCAGGAGATCCTGATTCAAAATGTCCAGCGGAGACCTGCAACGAGTCAGAGGTCAAGATCCTAGAGACGGTGACAGGAAGCTGTCAGGGCTGTGCTCTCACGCTGTGGAGGGACTAACCTGTTAGATCAGGAGTGATTCACCATGCAGCCGTTAGTTAGTTTGTCTTTTTCTCATGAGATAATCTGGATTCTTTAGTAATTCTGACTTCAGTTTGACAGTTTGTGTCCACTGGGGTCAGACAGCACTGTTACTGGGAGCTGTGGTTTCAGCTCCCTGTCCGTCTGTCTGTCTTCTATCTGTCTGTCTGCTCTCTAACGCCGGGCCACGCCGCCGACCTGTACCTGTGCGTGACGGCGTTCACACAGACAGCAGGTCTTTATACATCATCATCATCATCGTCATCAGTATGATTCACTTCATTTCACTGGAAAGAACATTTATGTTTAGTTTGGGCAGAAAGAGAAAGAAGAACGCTACCAATCGTAAAAACTAATGATAAAAATAAATGCAGATATTTACAGATAGTTTGGTTTGAAGGTTTAATGTCAGTTTAACCATCGTCAGGTCGTTTTCACTGAATGTTCCAGCTGGGAGCCAGAAAAGAATCTGCTGCCGTGGAACAATTATTTTCATTGATCTGTTGATTTTCTCGCTCATTCGATTTTTTTAGGTCCATAAAATGTCAGAAAATAAGCCCAGGATCTGCAAATGTTTTGTTTTGTCCACAACACAAAGAAATTCAGTTTAGTGTCACAGAGGAAAATATTCACATCTAAACAGCTGGAATCAGAGAATTTGGGCTTTCTCTCTCTTTAAAGGAGGCCTGGCTTATCCACAATGTTATAATGCTGGATGTTCATGTTAAACTTGGCCAAAGCTTCAAATAATGAGGTTAAAGCATTAAAAAAAAATCCCTGTGAGCTGAATCCTCAGGTTTCCTTCTGTTCTGAAATCTGTTTTCAGCTGTTTTTTTCTACCAGCTGCTCCGTATCATCGGTTTATTAAACATGATGTCTTGTTACACAGTAAATTTATCTACCAACAGTTTATACAAGTACAGCTGAACACATTAAATGAATTGGCAACTATTTTGTTAGTTGAAGTCCTTGTTCATGTAAAACCGTTTTAGTGTTCCAGCTTCACAAATTAATTATTGTAATAATTTGTAGTTTTCTTTATAATGTTGAGTAAGGCTGAGCAATAAAACAATATTGATAATTGTCGCAATATAATTTGCCTCAATATCAATATAATAAATGTTCGATCAATAAATATTAAAAAAATAAATGAATCTGAATCACAAACAAATTAGAACTTAATTTTTCTATTAAAATATTTATTTTGTTGAGGAAAAGGGACTGAAAATATTCTCCCTCAGATTTGTTATCCGCTGTTTGGCATCAACAGTTTGTCCCGTTCTGACCATAAATAAGTTTAATTTCATAATCAACCATCTGGTTTCTTCAGTTTTAAACCTTTAGTCCTTTAAACTTATAAAGACTTATAATAATAATGATTTGACATTTATCGTGATAATTATCGATTTGAACGATATGAAATGTTTTTATCGTTGATGACATTTTGGCCTCATCGTCCAGCCCTAATGTTGATGTTCGGACTGTTGTGAGCTCATCACTCTGAGAAATGAATCAGCAGATTGATCCGGAATGAAAATAATCTTGAACTTAACGGTTCAGGATGAGCAAAGAGCTCCAGCTCATCAACTGCAGCAGCAACATCCGCCGTTATGTTAATGATGAGGAACAATGATCTGATCTTATCGTAGGTTTACAAATCTTTGTGGATGACATTAGTAAAGTAAGAGGTTCTGTGACGCACACGCGGTGCTCAGGTAGGGCGTGGCCTGACGCCAGCTGTCTCCTTCTCCTGTTTCTTTGTACACAGTTCTGTCTGACAGGCTTCCATCTTTATTTCCTGTTTCTGATGTTTCTTCCTGTCTCTCTCTCTCTCTCTGCCTCTGTGTGTCTCTCTCTCTCTAGTTAGCATGGCTCCCAGGGATCCACAGGTAAGTGTTCAGGTGTGATGCCTGCTGTGTTCCAGGGCTGAACATTCAGAATCGATTAATGAAATGCGCCGACGCAAATTCTTTGCATCCATGTAACTATACAGCACACTGTTTCGCACGGACATGCACAACTGTGGCGCATGAACTATGTGAACTGCAGCCTGACTGAGTTCTCTTTGGTTACTGCCGTTTCAGATTGGAAAGGATAGGAAGTGAGACGTCCTGGAGGTCGAGTGGTAGAGTCGCTGGTTTGATTCCAGATAATTGTTGCACGCTATATTTACTCTGCTGTTACTGTCAAGTAACAAACCGAACAATACACATACAGGTTAATGCTGGTGCCGATATTTAAAGAGCAGGATATCATAATAATAATGATAATGCAGAACGCTCTCCACACATCAGCTTAATGCAGACAGGGAGAGAAACATTGAGCCAGTTACCACGGGGATGATTAGAAGGCCAGATGGAGAGCGGCAGGTTGGGATTTGTGCCATGACACCGGGGAGCCCCCTACGCTTTGCCCTGGGATCTTTAATGACCGCAGTGAGTCAGGACCTCGATATATAACGCTGATATCAAAACGAAGAAACGTCATGTACAATATAGGAGTCCTGCAGAGTCCAATCTAATGTTGTCTCAGCCAGTAACGTGTTGTTTTAGATGGAACTTTAATGAATGAATGAATGAAACGTACATCGGGTTCTGCTGTAGATCGTCTTTTCCAACTGTTAACACGTCACATCCTGACTGACAGCAGATCTGATCTAAAACTGTTTAATATACATTATGTTACAATGGGGCCACAGATCTGCCACAGAGGATGGAAAGCACCGCGATGTTCATACTTTACACTTCAGAGCGTGTTAAAAGGTTCCACAGCCGTAACGACCTCTGTGACGGTTCAAGGACGGACCGCCACGGGCTGTACGGGACCCGGCTTCAAGCTCTGAAGTGTTTTCGTGTTGTTCAAAGGTTAGCTAACTTAGCATATTATGCGGCTAATGTGGCTAGCAGGGTCAGTGAGGTTGGACTAACGTTGTGATCCCGAGGGACAGTGAAAAATACAACAACGCCGCGCTGTTGAGCCCGACATGTTCCTGCGGGGGAAATGACTTCACCGCCACAGCCTTATGTTATACGGTAGAGAATAATGCAACCAAATGACATCACTTACAGACTGTAGTTTACTTGCTGAGATAACATGAATATCAGATTGTACTCTGCAGGAATAATGGAAATTATTTTCCTTTTGCATATCAGCACCGGACATTAAACAAAACAAACATATCAGTCAGCCACTACTCTTTAATGCTGGCTCCGCCTTCGTCACTTTGCTGCCTCCGCTTTAGAGCAAAGGAGCCCGTCCAATGAGGATGTCCCGTCAATCAACGCAGTTGTCTTGTGCGGCTCTGAAGACGACTCTCGGCCGGGAAGGACGGCCTCTCGACTGAGCGCCGACACGTTCGTACAGAGCACGTGCGCACCGGGGGTCGTAAAATGCACAAGCGTATCCAATCGCATCTCGTTAATCAAAACGGTTTTATTGGAATCCAAAGTAAATGTAACAAAGATGGCGGCTGGACTTGATGAGCTTGTGGTCAGCTGTGTGTAGTGTCAGTAACACCATGTGTGTGTGTGTGTGTGAGAGCACTTTAACAACAGTGCTACAGAGCTGATGTGTAGAGACGTCACTTCGTCCCTGTTTGTGTGTGTGTAGGTCGGCAAGCTGTCGAAGAACAAGAAGAAGAAGCTGAAGAGGAAAGCTGGCGTCAACAGAGGCTGTTGGAGGAGAGACTGGAGGACATTCAGGTACTGCAGTGCTGATAGAAAGGAACGCTTTCATGCATTTAAGATGGAACATGTTACACAACTCAACGGCTGCTGACAACTCTGCCTTCTGATTGGCTGTTCAGGTGTGAGTTGACCTTTAGTTGGCAGATGGCAGCAGTTATGCATTAAATTGTAGGTGAAGGCAGCAACGGCGAGGAAGAGCTCAAGGTTATTTATGAAACAGCAAACAACAACCACAAAAGAAGCTTCTCCATAATTTTTTTCTCTATTTGTGATTTTATGTTTGTCATTTTATTCTGTTTAAATTTATTTTATTTACCTCGTCATAGTTTTTAAATGTCCGTGTGCATCTCTTTGCACTTGTCTCACTGTATTAATACTATAATGTTACTAATATTAGTATTTATTACTGCTGTTGAGAGGCAGCTGTGTTACAGCAGCCAATCAGAGTGCAACAGGAAGTGACAAAATGATCCCTCCAAAGTAAAAGCTTTCATTTTGTCCTTGTGTTCAGAGGATGGAGGAGGAAGACGGTGTGTTGTTACACCCTGACGACACAGACAGTAACTGTGAGTGCACACTGATACACAATGTTACACACTTAAGTATTATGTATAAACGATGGGTGGATCAGTTCTGACGTCATTCAAATCTACTTGTACAGGTAAATCATCCACCAGCACAAACAAAATATTTTTTCTGTTGCTATAAATACAACAGTTAAAGGAGATCCATTCTGCTTTTCCACATTTTATGACTTTTCTACAAAGTTATAATGTTGGATGTTCATCTTAAACATGTCCAAAGCTTCAAATAATGAGGTTAAAGTTGCTCAGATCTGCCTGTTCAGCGCAGCAACAACAGCCTGCTAACATGCTTCAGGTCTTGGCCAATAAGAAGATAGTGGGCTTTGAGATGTGGGGGCTTAAAGAGACAGGAGCTTCTACAGCTTGTTTCAGACAGAGGCTGAAATGAAGGCCTACATGAAGAGCCAGGATAAGAAACCAATATATTTTTTTGAACTTTGAATTTAGCAAAGCTGCCACACAGGAGTCACAGAACTACAATATTAGACTGGAAAAGTTTAATAGGTCTCCTTTAAACATTAATTTCACTACATAACTTTATATAACTAAAGACTCTCTAAATGTAGTAACTGGTTGAATAAACATGTACTTCTCTATTATTCTCAGGCTCTCTGGTCGTAACGGTAACAACAGTTCCTGCTCCACAGCCAACAGCAAAGTCAGCCCGGAATCCACCTGCTCCTGGTTGGAGGACAGGTGTAACGGCCACGCCCCTGGGCGGTTCTCCAGCCCCGCCTCCGGCCTATCAGGGTTCTCCAGCTCTGTGATGTCAGCGACGTCTGAGTCAGCACTTTCTACTCAGTCAGGATGCTCTAGCGGGCGAGACGGTGAGAAATCACACACAGATATGGGTATATTTTATGTTTTATCTGAAAAAGTACCTTACCCTAGTATTTCTGCTCACCTTAGTGCGGCGCCGCCCCGAGGCTTGTTGTTAATGACGCTGGCTATTGAAACAATCTGAGGCCGGCGTGGTACTGAATGACATCAGCACCAGCAGGTGTCTTCACTGTTGCTTTCCCTGGTCCCTGCTTTAAAACTGGGTCCACATATTCTAACATAGATGACCTCTTTCTGTTAGCGTTAAAGCAGACCTTTTATTTTGCTTTCACAGTCCTATATTGTAGTTCCGTGACTCCTGTGTGGCAGCTTTGCATGATTCAAAGTCCAAAAAAAATATTTTCTAGTTTATACTGACTCTTCATGTAGGCCTTCATTTCATTGTCTGAACAAGCTGTAGACGCTCCTGTCTCTTTAAGCCCCCCTCCCTCAAAGCTTGCTGTCTTCTGATTGGACCTGAGGCTTGTTACCCGGCTGTTGTTGTTGCTGGTCGGAACAGGCAAACTGAGCTGCCGTGGGAGCAGATGACCATATATGGAACACCGTCTCCGCCTGGCTCCTGGTGTCAGTATTACAGAGCCGTTGGTAGAAAAAGACGTTCAGAACAGGAGGAAACCTGAGGTTTCTGCTCACAGAGACTTTTAAATACCTCATTATTTGAAGCTTTGGCCATGTTTAACATGAACATCCAACATTAGAACATTGTAGATAAATCATTAAATGTGGAAAAGCATGATAGGTCTCCTTTAACACATCCAGCCAGTCGACATTACTCGCCTACGTTAACTGTCATTTTAACAGGCTGATAAGTTTGTCCAGAGAACAACAGTCTGAAAACTAAATGTTCTCACCAGAGAAAGTGAACAGCCGACTCCTGATAAGCTTTTTTCAACGGCGCTGTTAAATTTACACAGCGCCGAGGGTACGAGTGGGCTCTGGCCTGATTGACAGGTCGCCATGGTAACGACTTGTCAATCATAGATAATCCCGCCCTGAAACATTCTCTGCTTTATGGCAAGATAGAGGAGACCACTCAGGTGGTGACCCACGCGTAGTAGAAGTATAACCGGTCGGGAAAAACACTTTTTAAACGTTATTTTGGGGCAAAGTTGTCAAACTCTTTCAGCGGTTTTATCAGCTTTTAATGCTGATTCTGTTCGTGTAGTTTTTATGTCCTGGTTACCAGTAAAAGTGCAGTTCTGGCTCATTTATTTAGAGAGGAGTCTGGTCTTGTCAGTCCCAAATAACTGCCTGGAAGCGTTGCCAAGATGGCGTCCGAGTGGCAGGATTTGCCTAAAAGGACTTTGTTTCTGGTCTCTGTTCCTCTAAACGGGACCATAATTTACTAAATGAACATCATGCTGTGTTGAAGAAGACTTGAAACTAGCGACTGAGACCATAAACTCATCAGGAAAGTGTTTACTGGGGGAATAAATCAGCTGAGAAGGAGAAACATTTTCCCATTATTTCTAATGGAGCCGGACTTCTTTTTGCAACCAGAGGAGTCGCCCCCCTGCTGGCCGTTTGATATAATGCAGGTTTCAGGGACATTCGTGTTCACATCAGATCGCTGACCGGAAGCTTCCCGCCTGATCTTGACTGAAACCTGGTGCTGAATTTTAGTCTGAGCCCAAATATTAAAGAAACACCTGTTTTCAGCTGCAGCAGGACGGAGCCACGATAATAAAAACTTTTTTTTTGGTCGATGTGGTGTGAGCTTTTCTCTGAGGCGTCTCTGACTCCGGGTTCACGCCCCTTCTGTTTGTGTGTTTCAGTGTTCAGCGCTTCAGACTTCGTCCTCAGTCCCCTGGATCCTCAGAACGCCCACAAGCTGAGAGTGAAGATCGCGGATCTGGGAAATGCATGCTGGGTGGTGAGACACCTTCGTTACCATCATCATCATCATCATCTCCTTCTCCTCTTCCTCTCTGTAGTGTCAGTATGAACATCCAACCAATCACACGCCTCTCCTCTCTCTCTCTCTGCATGTCTCTCGTCCAGCACAAACACTTCACAGAGGACATTCAGACCCGACAGTACCGAGCTCTGGAGGTTCTGATTGGAGCAGAGTACGGACCGCCTGCTGACATCTGGAGCACCGCCTGCATGGTACACCACACACACACACACACACACACACACAGCAGGCGTGATCACATGACAATGTGTTGACGTGTCGATTGGTGTTTCAGGCGTTTGAGTTGGCGACAGGAGATTATCTGTTTGAACCACATTCAGGAGAAGATTACACCAGAGACGAAGGTACCACACACACACACACACACTACACACTACACACACACTACCACTGCAGTATTACAGTACTACATGTTAGAGTAACACTCAGCGTGGAGCCGCAGTACTGCTGTGTGTTACAGAGTACTTCAGTGTGTATTTGTACTGTGTGTGTTCAGATCACATCGCTCACATCATCGAGCTGCTTCGGCCCGATTCCTCTGCCCTTCAGCTTTGTCTGGCAGGTACTCCAGAGAGTACTTCAACAGGAAAGGTGAGACAGGCTGTCAGACTGAGTCTTTTTCTATTTCTAAACACTACATTACCCATGAGCCTCAGCTGGTGCTGCGATGGAGAAAGAAGCCCACCAGAGGCGAGTGTGAAGCGAATGTTACACTTTGTAGAAAGAACCGAATGTGAAGCTCTGTAATTGGCTGTTTTGGAGTGAAATGCACCTTTGGAGTCGTAGTCAACTTCTCTCCTTCAGGTTTTATATCTGCAGGCTTCTTTTTCTGTCTGTTCCCGCCTCACCTCTCTGTTCCCGCCTCACCTGTCTGTTCCCGTCTCACCTCTCTGTTCCCGTCTCACCTGTCTGTTCCCCGCCTCACCTGTCTGTTCCTCGGCCTCACCTGTCTGTTCCGCCTCCACCTGTCTGTTCCCCGCCTCACCTGTCTGTTCCCGCCTCACCTCTCTGTTCCCCGCCTCACCTGTCTGTTCCCGCGCTCACCTCTCTGTTCCCGCGCTCACCTGTCTGTTCCCGTCTCACCTCTCTGTTCCCGTCTCACCTGTCTGTTCCCGCCTCACCTCTCTGTTCCCGCCTCACCTGTCTGTTCCCGCCTCACCTGTCTGTTCCCGCCTCACCTGTCTGTTCCCGCCTCACCTCTCTGTTCCCGCCTCACCTGTCTGTTCCCGTCTCACCTCTCTGTTCCCGTCTCACCTGTCTGTTCCCGCCTCACCTGTCTGTTCTCACCTCACCTGTCTGTTCCAACCTCACCTGTCTGTTCCCGCCTCACCTCTCTCTACCCGTCTCACCTGTCTGTTCCCGCCTCACCTGTCTGTTCCCGCCTCACCTCTCTCTACCTGTCTCAGGTGAGCTGCGTCACATCTCCAGCCTGAAGCCGTGGGCTCTGTTTGAGGTTCTGCTGGAGAAGTACGAATGGCCGCTGGATCAGGCGGCTCAGTTCAGCGACTTCCTGCTGACCATGTTGGATCTGCAGCCGGATCGCAGAGCGACAGCAGCGCAGTGTCTGCAGCATGCGTGGCTGCACACGTGAACACGCACGCACACCTGGTGGTTGAGGAGTGGTAGAAGTGTTTCACTCTGTCAGTGTTGAATTCATGCGATGCAGGAAACGGTCGCCTGACTGTCCGACAGGCTGACTGCAGGTGGAGTTTCTCAGTCAGACTGAATCCAAATGTTTAGCTGCAAACCGCCAACCTGTCAGTCCGTCTCCTAGGACGGTCTCACTTCCTGTCTGTGGCTCTCCGCTCCAAGCTCATTGGTTCCTACTTGAATTGTTAATTAACAATATTAATTTGTCATTTCAACATCCAGTAGTCTAATTCATGATGTTTATGCCAAGTACAGGAAGAATAAAAGTTTATCTACTCTGTAGACGTCAGTCGTTTGGATTCAGTCTGCCGCTCCTGCTGACCTTTGACCTCCAACCTTAAACCATCTGTTGAAGGTTCAGAAAACTTCTGTGGAGGTTTCGTTTCTCTCCTGCAGCGCCTTTTAAAGTCCTGTGACGCTTTCTGTTTCCTGCTGATTTAAAATCTGTTTCTTTCTTTCTTGGTTCTCTGATTTTACTGGATTTTGTTTTTCTGTTTCTGTTAACTTCTGCTCACTTTATATTTAACTTTGCTTCGCTGTCTGTTTTTATGAAACCTTATTGATTATGAATCAGAACCTTCCTGATGACGATGATGAGTTTTGGTTTAGACTAGCACACTGTAGCTTCCTGACAGCAGCCGACCCTCACTGACTCTAAATAACAGTGTTGATCTGTGTAGCTCAGTCGTCCTCGGCTGACCTCTGACCTCCTCACCTGCTCTCACCTGTTTCTATGTTAATATAATAAATAGTGCCTTGAAATGACCCCGCCCCCTCCTCCCTGTCACAGTGACATCACCGGTGACATAAAGAGTTTTTTTTTCTACATGTGTCTGTCTGTGTGAAATGTCTCTTCTTCTGTGAAAATAAAGTTGACTGAAAGCTCGTCTGATTCGTTTCCTCTGACGCTCTGCAGAACGAAACCAGCAACCTGAGCGAGGGGGGAGAGTCCGGCTGCTGCCCTCTGCTGGTGAGAACGAACAAACACGAGTATCATCATGAAGGCTTCCTAAGCTGTAACTTACAGCTTTATAAATAGTTAATCACTTATTAATGCTCCATTGATCAGTTACACCTTAATGATACAGAATGTGAGGTTGTGATTGGTGATAAGTTGATTAATTGATTAGTCAATTGACAGAAAATTAATTAGCAAGTACTTTGCTAAGTGGTTAATTATTGATGCCAAACAGAGATTTCACATCCGTGCAGGAAGATGATGTCACTGTTATTGATCCCACCTGCTTATTAACAAGTACCATCAAAGACTTGGTGGATAAACAAGAACCACCAATTATGACTTAATGACTTGTTGCTGATCATCATGTGATGTCATAGAATAGTATAATGTCCGATAACTCTTCTGAGTGGCAGACAGAAAACTTTCCTACTACAGTGACATGTCATTTCAGTCCTGTTAAAAATACACCTGCACTGAATTGGATTTTTCCAGTTATGTATTTCATCATTAAAGATTTCTCTAGAAATACTGTTAAAATATTGTGTCGTTCTCGTGGAGCTAAGTGTACTGTCACACCGCTATATGGTGCAGTATAGGATGTCATGTTACATTATAGTGTGTTGTCATAGTGAAGTGTGAGATGTCATAATATAGTGTGTTGTCATAGTGAAGTGTGAGATGTCATAATATAGTGTGTTGTCATAGTGAAGTGTGAGATGTCATAATATAGTGTGTTGTCATAGTGAAGTGTGAGACGTCATAGTGAAGTGTGAGACGTCATAGTGAAGTGTGAGACGTCATAGTGAAGTGTGAGATGTCATAGTGAAGTGTGAGACGTCATAGTGAAGTGTGAGACGTCATAGTGAAGTGTGAGATGTCATAGTGAAGTGTGAGATGTCATAATATAGTGTGTTGTCATAGTGAAGTGTGAGACGTCATAGTGAAGTGTGAGATGTCATAGTGAAGTGCGTCATAGTGAAGTGTGATGTCATAGTGAAGTGTGAGACGTCATAGTGAAGTGTGAGATGTCATAGTATAGTGTGTTGTCATATGGCTGCTTCGAGACTGGTCGTAACTGGGATATTTCCCAGTTGAAACTTCCGACTTCCGACATCAAAGCCGCTCCAGGTGCATGGTGGTGCGTGGCCGAAAGTGAACGAAAATCATGGGTGACCATGACAAAGTGAACACACAGTTGCACCCTCAGCAGCTTTAGGTGTTAATTAAAAGGATGGCAGTTTAACTGCAACAACTGAAATAAACAGCCCATACGCTACTAGTTATGTGTACCCCAAGTTGGTATCCCTGAAGTAAGTCAATGTTGTCCGTTACACTTCCTAATGTTTTGGCATTTTTATTAATAACTTTTATGCAGAAAAGACTTTATGAGATTCTTTACTGTAGCCAGCTACCGTGATGTGTAAAACATATTTCTACATCAATATACATACAGAACAAGTTTTACTGCATGATCCTATTTATTATTTTAATTCAAATACATAAAAATATACGTTTTGTTGCCTTTAGTTTATGGTTTACCATTTACAAAGTGAGCTTCCATGAGGCTGACATTGTTTTCTGACGTCATTCAGCTGCTACTCGTGAAGTCGGGTACAAATTTTTCTCCGAAGTTCACAAGTAGGAAATCCGACTTCAAGTGGCGTTCTGGGTACTTTTCCTAGTTGGAGGTCGGAAATTTCCCAGTTCGAGTTGCCGGGAACGCAGCAATAGTGAAGTGTGAGATGTCATCATAGTGAGGTGCAGTACAGATGTGCTGTCATAGTGAGCTGTAGTACAGTGTGCTGTCATAGTGAGCTGTAGTGTAGTGTGCGTCAGTGAGGTGTAGTACAGTGTGCCGTCCTGCTATAGTTGATGCCACAAATGACACATCAGCAGGTTCAACAGGTTTAATATAAAACAACCACAGAAACCAGGTGACTCTGGTTTAATGACGCCGTCCTCGCTCCTTTTTTTCTAGACACAGAAGCACAGGGAGGACGAACACAGACAGCTGTGGGAGGACAGTCTGCTGAGTGCAGCTTCCATTAAAACAGTCCGCTTCAGTGTCACACAGTCCCGTCCTTAAGGTCAAAGGTCAGATGCTTCATTTCGACAGTTCATACTGCTGTTTGTCCTTCACTTCTTCTTACGGACTACTGTCCAACCGTCGCCTTCCTCCTGAGGAGGAGGAGGTGGAGGAGGATCTGTCCTGCTGACTGATGGACTGGCTGACTCACACTCCATGGCCTGAACACAGGAAGACATTCATTAGTAGAAACGACCACATGATCTCAGCATCTTCCATGACGGGTTCAGTCACAGATACAGCACATGCAAAGTGATATTTCTAGATGAATTAAAGTACTTTATGATTACTACACTACCAACAAAGTATCATTCTGTACAGTATTTCATCTCTACGTGCACTTTTCTACATCCTGTCTACAGTTTGTTCTTCTGGTTCTTAACGTGTTGAAACCAGTTGAGGTTCAGATGAACAGGATGTGTGAACAAGTTGTTTTAAGCTCAGAGGAACTCTGCAGGACGCCTGAACGTTTAGTATCTGATGATCGGATTATTCTTCCAGTTCACTTGAGGCCTTTCCACTGTGGCACTTGGATTGAAAACATCAGTAAATGCAGGAACAGCAGATAATGTTTTATCATGTATAGTTTGATAATAATTTTGATTATGAAAAAAGAAATGAGCCGTCTAATAAAAAGGACAAACATAAATCATATTAAATCAAATTTGGTCCCCACAGTGATAACCGTCTCCCTCCGATCTACAGCAGATCGATAATATATTCAATATTTAGTTTACATGAATGTCAGTGTCGCGTGAAACAGGAACGTTTCCAGAGCTCAAATGATTATCCGATTAACAGGAAATAAACATTAATTAAACATTAATCGATTTGTTGTTTGATCATTTTCAAAGTAAAACCAGCTTCGGGAGCTTGTGATTGGTTCTACAGATTTTACAGACTGAACGATTGGACGGTGGCACAGTGGGACTGGCCAAAATACTAACTGGCCTTTTATGTCACGTGAAACATTTGGTAGCCAAACAGAAAGTTTACCCTGATTTGGCGCTTGGCGGGGGATCATTTGCAGCCCTGACTGAAAATGATCAACAGCTTTATCGATAATGAAAATAACTGATAGTTGAGACTGTGGACCGCGTGCTTCATCATTCTGTGACCCCTATGGGGGTCTTGAACCTCAGGTTGGGAACCACTCAACAGCCTTCATCACTGTCCTCTGACTCACCTGCGTGTGAAGCCGACCAATCAGTGCTCAGTGTGTGGCGGGTGAGGCGTACCTGTGTGTCATCTTCACTGTCTTCATCAGACTGAGAGGGCGCAGCCGTGACCTTTGGCCTCTGACTCTTCCTCTGTGTCAGAGTGGTGACGGTGTGTTTGAGCTGCTGCAGCGCCCCCTGCTGCCACTGACCGAACATCTGCAGCAGACTGTCCGACACCTGCGGGCACGCAGAGGGTTAACGTGTGACATCACACAGCTACACCTGCAGAGAATAAACAAACTTCAAACACTTCTGTGTGTGTGTGTGTGTGTGTACCTGAGGTAAACTCCCATCATCCACCACTGTGTCGAACTCCTGATCCATCAGTTGAGCGATGAAGTCCTCGACCTCACAGCGCTGCAGGTCAGCTGATCACAAACACAGGTTCATACAGAAACAGATACCTGATACATTAGACAGAAGCTTCAGTACACAAATATTTTGGCAGCTTTTTAAGAAGAAGAAAAAATTCAGTTTGGTTTAAAAAATCCGGGTTTGTACAGATATTAACAGGCGGCATCATGTGGAGAGAACTATAAAAAAAAAAGGCTAGTTTCATGAGGTACAGACAGGAATTTAAAAAATTGTATAAGTGGAAAATTTTAAAGGTTCCAAAACATATTTAAAAGGAAAATGGGAGAAAGAAGGACAAACATCCTCCCGCTCATGGAGAGAACACAGCTGGCAGAACATGGGGAGATATTTTATTACACCAGCACAAGAAATCTCGACATGTTGGAGAAAATAACGTCAATCATTTCCACATCTTCTGAGAGAGCCCCTCTATCACACCTTACCGGCACGGAGAAGATTTGTTGTTTTGTACTTTGGGAAAAGCTTTGTAAAGTATTTCCAAACGTCACAGTTTGTGGCCCAGTGCTGCCCGTCAGACGTGTGGCGAGGCACGCCGAGGCAGCGATTTAATGAAACGCAAGATTGTGTTTGACACGATCCTCCTTCATCAGGAGAGAAACGTTTCTACACGAGGGGAGTGTGTTTTTGACCCCTGGTGTATCTGCATGTTAAATGTACGTGTTAAATGCTAACGGGACAATTAATGACAAGTTAATTAAAAAACGAATAATTGCAGCTAATGATGAAGCTGGTTAGTTAACTTTAGTTTGACTTTTTCTAGCTTTCAATTTTTTAAATCTTGCATTAAATTAAATTTCATTACTGCAGATCACTTTAACATCAGACATGATGAGAGCAGATGAGCCGAGAGTTTCATCTGCACACCTGGAACATTAACTTCCAACAGGGACGGAACCGAAACCCAGGACTGAACGGGTCCAGGACTGAGCGGGTCCAGGACTGAACGGGTCCAGGACTGAACGGGTCCAGGACTGAACGGGTCCAGGACTAAAGTATTCTGAAACGCAGGACTGATAAGTTCTCTGTGTCGGGGCTGAGCTGCTCCACATTACACCTGTACACATGTAAACAAGTAATATGATTTAATTAATCTGTAATTTGAGATTTTTATTACATCACTAATTACAACTTTTACCTCTAATGTTCAGTTTTCATCCTGCTCTGAATTTATTTCTTAAAAGGGAATTATTTACTGTGTCCATAAAGAAGTAAGAGTACTGATAAAATCCTAAAGGTGCTGCTGTCAGGTCACCATGGTTACATACCATTGTCGTGAAAATACTGCTGGACCACATCCACCATCCAATCAGCTTTCTGCTGCCCGAACACGCCTCCGAAGCCGTTATCCACCGCGATCTGAGGAAACACACACAAACACGTCACATGACCGAAGGTTATCAGCTCGCCGACCATGAGCGCGTTGCGGGGAACGGTCATGTGACTTGCGGGCTGTGGCGACACATTTTACATAAAAAAATCTGATAGGAATCCACAGAGTTAAATAAATAAACTTTCATTATTCATTCTCACTTTGCCCTCAGACTTCTGACCATTACTGATAATCCTGGTGAGATTAGATAATAATCCATCTTTAATCTAAAAGGATTAATCGAAATTAAAGAACCATCTTTTTTTAATCTACTCCAAATTTTCAATAATATCTAAAGTTTACTTTGATATCGGAAAAAATTAAAGTCAGAAAGAAAAAAGTCAGAATTCTGGTTCTAGAACGATTCTGAGGTCACATTAACAGGGTTTTAGGGGCTGAGCCAAAACATGCTGTGGAGCATCAGAACCAACCAAATGACTTCCTGCAGATCTAAAGGTTCGAAGTTCCTCCAGCTGATCTTTGACGCTGGTTATTTATTATCTGCTCCAGCCGAAAATATCGGCCCAATATGATGTGAAATTACATATTTTTT
>JALXJV020000014.1:34418586-34466915 GCA_024633595.2 Lepomis macrochirus
GTTTTCGTTGGCTCGGTTCAGTCCGACAGAGTCTCGGATCTTTCTGGCTCCCAGTAATCTGCAGCCATGTCGCTGCTCCGCTCGGCTCCGCTTCTCCGGTGAGTCCTGACCGGAGACACCCGCCGTACCGGAGTGACGTCACAGCACGGCGCCCCAGCTCCGTGTCTCCCCGGTGCTTCATGTTTTATTAGTGTGAATGCATTGGAACAGTACGGACTAATAGCAAATATATATATATATATATATATATATATATATATATATATATATATATATATATATATTTGAAGAACAAATACATATATGCATACACAACACACACATATGGGATAGTACAGCAACCCACACTAGAATTGTACAGTATATAATATATTATATAACTTAAATAATATATAGTTATATTATAACTGTACAGTATATAATATATTATATAACTTACATAATATATATAGTTATATTATAACTGTACAGTATATAATATATAGTATAATGTAGCCTATATATACATTTTCTGTGCATTTAAGTTCAGCTCTTCTGCATTGTTTTGAAAGTTCATATCAGCTTTCAGTATTGTTGCAATTTCTTATTGTTTTACTTTCCTGACAACTAACCATTTAGCTTTTGTATGTTGTCATTATCCTGTGTAGAGTGGTGTGATGTCATCATCCTGAGGCTGAACAGCGTGATGTCAGCGGGCTTTGGCTCTGATGTCAGTGTAGTTTGACAGAAGATGAAATAACTCCTGGAAGATGAAGGTCCGGTTGTGGGCAGCTTCGGTCAGACTGCTGTTAGAACAGGTGCGGCGAGCTCTGGCATGTATCCAGGTTCAGGACTGGACAGCAGACACACAGACAGGATCACTCTGCAGGGCTTAGTTATTGAAAAAGGAAGAGTCACTTTCTGAAATAAGTGTAGGCGCTCTACGTGAGGCTGTTCACACATGACCAAGGAAATCCACAAAAAAAACAACACAGGAAATCCAACCAGAAATGAAAAGTTCAAGGTACAGCAACAGAAATTAATCCAGGTAGTCAGGAAGGTCCAGGTGGTACAAAGTGACGAACTACTGACGGGCGAGGACAGAATGGAAATGATGACGATACATACAGAAACACCCGAGCAGGGAGGGAGACACCTTAGGGGTCAGGACTACACCGATCAGCCATAACTTTATGACCATCTCTTCACCGCTGTACCTGTCAGTAGGTGGGATGTAACAGGCAGCAGGTGTCACCGCCAACATGGTGTCCTCATAGCAGGAAAAATGCGTGAGGAGGATTTGAGCAGCTTTGACAAGGGCCAGCAGGTGGTCCTAATGTTATGGCTGATCGGCGTAAACAGGAAACCAAGCCAGACAGCTTCAAAATAAAACAGGAAGCGAGCAGAGACACAGAACAAACCCTGCAGCTCTTTATACGTCCATGACACAGACAGAGCAGCTGGAGAGGATGATGTCACAGTATAGAGGCGAGCTGAAGATGAGCCGCTCTGACTGTCGCTTTGCAACTCGATCGTCCTGCCGGAGTTTGGACTAAAGTTTGGAGTCCCGGCCGCTCGAGCCTGAACTCGGTGTCTTAAAACAATCAGGGGCAGAGAGACGGACGGACAGCTGTAGGATTAAGAAGGTGATTGGCTGAAGCGGGATTACAAACAACGTGCTGACCAGCACTTCTCTCTGCTTCAGATTTACCATCAGTGTAAATCAGAGGCGGCACAGCGGGCAGAGAGACAGGACGCAGAGGAGAGCGAGACCACAACAGCTGGTACTGATACTACTGATACTGTGATACTGCTGCGAGCACTTCCTTTAATGCTCATGTCTCTGTCTCTCAGCATGTCTCTGCTCACAGCGTCGGTGGTCCTGCTCGCTCTCTATGTTCTGTGTCGGTGTTTGATTCCCTGGTTGGTTCAGTGTAACTCCACTCTGGCCCTGCTGTGGCACGACGTCCTGCTGGAGATGATGCTCGACCTCCTGGGGGGGACAACGCGACCCCAGGTGAGATCTGACTGCCTCTAACCGGGGCTATAACTTCATCCGATGTACGAGAGTTTGAGACGATATTGTAAGAGTCCTTACAGGTCCAGTGTGTGATGGTTCTGAGGAGCCACTGACAGACATGCAAAGTAAGATCCATCACTGCGTTTTCAGTGGTGTTTTAAGATCTTACATAATCAACCGTTATGTTTTTTATTACCTTAGAATGAGACATTTATATCTACAGACAGGGAGGGTCCTCTTACAGGGACGTCACCTTGTTGCACCGCCGTGTTTCTACGGTGGCCTAAACGGACAAACTGTTCTACAGGGCGTTTTTCATCTCTACGCTGAATACGTACGAGATGATGAAGATGAAGATATAACAGTGATTGATGGTCTTGGTCTCGTTTCAGACCCCATTTGCACTCGGTCTTGTCTCGATCTCGGACAATGGGGACTCTGGATTTTATTTCGAGACCAGTCAAGACCATAACTTTGGGAATATCAACTGTCTGATTTATTTATTAACATCCAAACTTTGATTGGATGCAAAAGTTATTGCTTCAAATGAAACCAATAACCCCAATTAAAAATGTGTTGTTCCTGTTAACGGCTGCCCCTCCCCACGATGGTAACCATGGCAAAGGAGCGTCGAATTAAGATTTTTATGTTGATTTCAGCTCTTAGTGTTTGTATGTGGGTGTTTTAATGGGATTGTGGGTCTTTCAGATTAATTTGTCTTGGTCTTCTCTCGGTCTCAGCCCCTGAAGGTCTTGGTCTTGTCTCGGTCTGGATAAACTCTGGTCTTGGTCTTGACTTGGCCTCGTTTTGGGCGATCTAGACTCCAATACTAAGCCACAGTAGTCCTCGTCTGGTTTATTAAGAAGAGAAGAGAAATTTGGACAAATGGAGGACGACATGTTTAATTTAAAACAAAAGCCGACAGAGCGTTTTGGCCCCCGAGGCTTCTCCTGCTCTCTTAGAACAGGATACAAATATGTAAGAAGACACAAAGAATGAAAATTCTATATTATATAAAGTTCACACGCTCTGTTAATCCATCTTTGTAGCAGCGTCCATGTTGATTCCACATTCAGACTCAAGAGCACATGAACACACGCTGAAGTTGGAAGATCTCGGGAAACGGGACCATCCGAGGAGCACCTGAACGCACCGTGAGCCGCTGGTTGCAATTCTCCACTCTCACCACTAGATGCCACTAAAACTTACACACTGAACCTTTTAAGTGCAACAGCGACATCTCGGGTTGGTGGAGCTCGTTGTTACCATGGGAATGTTTAAAACCCTCAGCTGTCACGTTAGCTACTGCTAGCACTGAACAGTGTTAGCATCATGTTTACCACGGAGCAGCCAAGATTTCCCTCTCTGACATTTTGACTAATCGCTATATAATATTTGCATAACGCTAGCTGCGCGAGCTAAACCAAGCAAACGAGTAAAGTTACTTTATATATCTGATCCACCGGTTCTTCGCCGTCACACTCACAGGACTGCCGCTGTCTACAGCGAGGAACAAAGCGCTGTGCATTTTTGCCTTTTCCCTGTTTTTCTTGGAGTTTTTTTGCTCCGATTCAAATGTTTTATGGTGATGATTCATATCGTAGTTGGACTGGTTCAAGGCTTAGCCTCTTAACATTCCAACATACACTCCTGTGTAAAATAGTCATTTTTCATGGTGTTGGTATGAAATTTAAACTGGGACTAGGTAAGGCTTTCTGCTGCGGCCCTACAGTGTTTTCCAGCTGTAGCTGTCTTCATGCATTAGTTAGCAATCATTTAAGAGCGGAAATGGAAATTATATTAGTTTTAGTGTGTTTAAACTGATATTAATCAATTCCAGTAGCTCTTACAATCATTCTGACTTTTGGGTCAGAGAAGCCTAAAACCAGGCAGACACACCAAATGGTTCAAGAACTACATTCAGTTCACTTTGGATCTGCCTTGAAGAGGCGTTTTGCATGAATTTTACAGGAATGTTAAACTCTACAGATTTTTTTAGATTAAATGAATGGGGGAGAATTTATCTCTGGAACCAGAGCTGTGTAAAATGTTACTGTCTTTATAGCTGCCTGTCTGTCTCCCAGCGCCTCCTGCGGGCCGTCTGTATAAACGCGGTCAGAGGGGATCCGGACAGCGTCATCACGGCCATCGATTGCTTCTGTAAACACACAGAGTGGGCGATGAACGTGGGAGACGAGAAAGGTGCACAGTCACAGTAACACGTACAAACTCACGTGTATATATAGCCGTGTGTACTGTCATCTAACACGTGTCTCTCCCCCGTCTCCGTCTTCCAGGAGCCATCTTGGACTCGGTTGTAATGGAAACCTCCCCGTCCACAGTGCTGGAGTTGGGGACGTACTGCGGTTACTCCGCCGTCCGCATCGCCAGGCTGTTGTCACCAGAAACAAAGCTGATTAGCGTGGAGATGAACCCGGAGTACGCCGCTGTGGCGCGACAGGTCATCCAACACGCAGGACTGCAGGACAAGGTCAGAGGTCACAACATCCTGTAGCACAGAGACACAGCACGGGACTTTAGCCACAAGTTGATCAAAATGAAACAGACCTGGTTGTTTAACGTCGTCAAAAACCTTGCATTGATGTCAGACACAGGTCCAAACAGTACAGACAGATTCAGCAAAACCAGGATGGAGATGGTCATCTGAGTCTCGTTTGTCTAAAGTAAGAAGCTGTTAATCCCCTGTGCTGCAGCCGTGGCCAGACGCAGAGCTTTTATGGACAAAAGTGACATATCGTGCTTCAGGCCACAAAAGACAAACAGGAGCAATTTGCTGAAACCAGGCAAACTCGCAAAGCGAAGCATCGCACGCGGTCACATGCACGAATCAAGGAAGACGAACTAAACACAGACAGAGGACACGTCTGGTGAATATTTAAATCGCTTGATCTAATTTGTACACACGACCCCAAGTAGTCCATTAATTATTTTGACATTAAAATGACGTTGAAAATCGTTTCGCCTCCAAAAACATCAAGTGTTTGCACAGACTGACAGGCTTAGCTGACAAATGGAAACACCTCTCATCTCAGCGTGTCAAGGTGTTACTGTGATGATGTTCTTTAAAATATGACGTAATACTGACAGATCTTACAGCTGCTCTCCACGTACTGAACCGGGTGGTGAAGTCAGTTTGCTGCAGGCTTCTGGCACTTCTTAAATGTTACCGTGGTTTGTAATTGTTGCCCATCTGATCTTTTGTTCGCGGAGCCACTTCCACGCTCCTGAAGACGTCGCTCCCCTTTCTGAACTAATGCAGCAGTGCGCTTAGTGTTGATGAAAAAAGGACGGCCGTTTTATTAAAAACAAGCGATAAATGTACTTTACTTATTAACCGTGCGTCCTCCAGCTACATCAGCTGGTAATCCTCAAAAGTCAGCAGAAGTTGGAGGCTGTATTTCCAAAAGTTTTCACATTTCTGTTTTTATCGTTTTCCTGAATAACGTTTGGGCAGAGAAGACGACTGTCAGAGACTGTTTACTCTAACCAGCTACCTGATGACTGACAAAATGTTTCTACATCAATTTACATGCAGAACAAGTTCTACTGTTTGATACTAGTGGGCGCGACCTTCGCCTTTAGCCATGTGTATGATGTCATCACATCGGAATATCTCCGTTGTCCCAATGTGATTTTTTTTTTTATCATAATCAAAATGATACTGATATATCGTGAACAACGTGGTGGCATGGCCCTAGTGTGAACCAAAAGGACAAATTAAAGCATTAGCAAGTTCCTGTCCAGCGACGGGCGTACCAGAACTTCAGTACGTTACGGAAGTCACTTTGTGGTTGGAAAACAGTTTTAGTTTGGTTATGTTTAGGCAACAAAACCACTTGGTTACGTTTAGGTAAAGATCGTGTTTGGGGTTAAAATAAGAACTTTACTTTATAAACGTATCACGTAAGTCATCTTCAAAATGTTATTTAACTTCCAACGAGGGCAGCATTTTGGAAAAAACTGACGTTGCAATATTTTTCTTTTCCGCGATATATTTATATTGAAGTCGTGCGAGTTTTCCTTTTCAAGGAGCAGCAAAAAAGTTGTGTTAATGTGACTTGCTTGATGTCGCACGTTCTGCACGACACGATGACGATGCTGAAACGATATATTGTGTAGCTCTACTTCAAACACGACAACTTTGACTTCCTGTTAAGCAGGACTCAAACCTCGGCCTCCTGCGTGAAAGTCCTGAGTTTACTGGACTCTTCCATCCACCCCACCGCCTCCTTACACAGACTGTCGCTCTTTAAACTACGTCACCTGACTCCTTCTGCCACTAGAGGTCGCCGCCTGACAGAACACGTGGCTCGCGATAAGCTGCAGCGGCATCGAGTTGTACGGCTGTTTTTCAGTCGAGGACGAGCTTTCAGTTTGTTGCATCAGAGGAGTTGATTCCTCTGGAATCGCTAACAAAATTTATGGGTCGTTCAAAATTTCATGACTGCAGCCAACGCACACGCAACATTTCTACACACACAGAAACAGACCTCGTCATGAGTTTGTCCAAATGAATGAATGAAGCGCTAAAGCCAATGCTGTCTGGTCCGGTGACCAGACTGAGGCCCGCAGACCAGCTCTCAGGCAGAATCTGAGGTGTGCATGAGCCACATGTTGGCAGCGAGTGTCCACGCTAGAGGACACGGATCAGGTCTGGAGACACAAACAGGATTGAATCAGTGAATCAGTTTGGATTAAAGCAGCTATTGAATGTTTATCGATCTGATCGCTGACGCCACTCCGCCAGGTGTGCGTGCTGGAAGGCGAAGTCAGCTGACCTGATTCCCAAGATGGCCAACATGTTTGGAATCCAGTCGCTTGACTTTGTCTTCCTGGACCACTGGAAGGACCACTACCTACCAGACATCAGGCTGCTGGAGGTAACGATCCCTGACCTTTAACCCCTGACCTCTGAACCGCTCTATGTTCTGACTCTCTGACCCCCCCCCCACCCACCTCCTTCTAGGACTGCGGTCTGCTGGCTCGGGCTCAGTGGTCCTGGCTGATAATGTGGTCTGTCCCGAGCTCCAGAATACCTGAACTACATCAGATCCAGCCTGAAGTACAGCAGCAGGTTCTACCAGGCTCACCTGGAGTACACCAGAGTCCTGGACGGCCTGGAGAGGTCCGGAGTACCAGGGAGACGGACAGGCAGGGAGAGAGAAACAGACAGGCCGGTAGAATCCAGAGTGAATCTGGTTCAGTGTTTACATCTGATCTGAATCATGAACACATCAGCTAACGATGAAGACAACATGGTTTCAGACTCGACACGGACTGATTCTCCTTCCTTTCAAACACCTGTGATCTGTTTCACTTTGTTTGTGTTTTTATGATCTTATTTTATATCATTAACCGACCCAGAGTGGTGACATGTGAGGGGACGCCGCTTTCTATTCTGTATTCCCACATACGAGTATTAAAACTCAGGGCCGCATAACGAAACTATCAAACATGTTGAAATTATTTTAGTTTTGTTTATGATAAATTCTGCTTTACACGTTGTTTTAATAGTTCTAAATACGTGAAGAAGAGGCCGGTGAGAGGTTCGAACAAAAGTGACAGATAATATAGATCTGGAGTTCTTAACTTTTCTGGCAGTCCGTTGAAAATATTTCGCGACCCACCCCCCCCAAACCTGCGCTCCCAAAACTAACATATTTTATATATATATATATGTATATGTTCTGTGACTCCTGTATGGCAGCTTTGCTTGATTCAAAGTAAAACAATGTTTGTTTTTTTTCTTATACCAACTCTTCATGTCGGCCTTCATTTCAGCCTCTGTCTGAACAAGCTGTAGATGCTCCTGTCTCTTTAAGGCCCCCCCCTTAAAGCCCGCTGTCTTCTGATTGGCCAAGGCCTGAAGCATGTTACCAGGCTGTTGTTGTTGCTGGGCGGAACAGGCAGACTGAGTGTCACTGTGGGAGCAAATGACCATATATGGAACAGCGGATCCCTCTGGCTCCTGGTGTCGTATTACAGAGCCGTTGGTAGAAAAAGAGTTCAGAACAGGAGGAAACCTGAGGTTTCTGCTCACAGGGATTTCTTATAAATACTTTAACCTCATTATTGAAACTTTGGCCATGTTTAACATGAACATCCAACATTATTGATAACTGTAGATAAGTCATAAAATGTGGAAAAGCATAATAAGTCTCCTTTAATGGGATCAACATTAGCTAACTAGCTTAGCGTTGTCTTTTCTTAATTCTTATTCTTCTTTAGCATTTTATAGCGGTTGGCATCAGCGCCACCTACTGGATTAAACAGTGCAAAATATGTAGTGTCCATCCAAAGTGATTCCATTCACTACAGTCCGACTAGTTATTTTTTTCCTATTTTTGTCTCTAGCATTCTCACGACCTGCAGGTAAAGAACCACTGATATAGATGGATAAACTTCTTTGTCCTGAATTCAACCAAAGCTGACCCCCAAAATGAAACGTGAACAGTTTTAAGATGGAGATTGTTTTCAGTGTTCTCAACAGTCAGTCTGTGGGTTCACGTGGACCTTGGATAGTCCAACTTCCCGAGTCGTGAAGTCGGTACTTCCCAGTTTAAATTTCTGACCTAAAAGTGTTCCAGGTGTTTGATGGTTCATGACACCAAAAGTGAACAAAAATCATGTTTTTTAATCAAGTGTGCCCAGAACTGAACCCTCAGCAGTGCCCTTGGTGGACTTTGACACATTACAGGTTTTACTATTTGATAGTGTGTATTTAGTTTATGGTTTACCGTTTACGTGTGCTTCCATGGGAGCTGCCATGGTTATCGTGTAGCGTCAATGAGCTGCTTCTCATGAACTCGGGCTACATACTTTTTCTCCAAGTTCACAAGTAGGAACTCCAACTTCAAGGCGTTCATGGTACACTTTTATCACTTGTTCCAAGTTGCCTTGAACTCATCATAATGCTGCATTCAAGTGCTCCTCAGCTGGTCCTAATACCATATTACAAATGACACATTTGCACCATTAATCAAATGTTTCTAACCATTAACATGTTGTCTGCCATGTTTCTACATGTATGCCGTCAACAACTCAGCAACTCATGAACTAAAATGTTCTCAGACTTTCCGAGTTGTTGTTTCGTAAGACAGGTGTGTCTGAAGGACAGGTAGAGAGACAAAGAGTAAAAGGTAGGAAAAACACGTCCCATAAATCAATAAAAAAAAAACACCTGGACTTATAACCTGTCACCTGAGCGAAGATTTATTTACAACATTTTATACAGAGAGATAAACAGGTGATGTCACGACAGGTGAGGCACCTGTACAGGTGACTGATGAGGAGGATCAGTGACGCTTCGTTCAGGCCGTCTGTTATTTAGATTTTGTTTCGTCCAGACATCGCCGGCCGCTCCGCACGGCTGCTGCTGTGTCAGTAACTGTGGACGCCGGTGAGGCGGAGAAATGGAGATCCATCATCTCGCCATCCAAACTTGTCGCACCAAACAAACTCAGCGAGGAAGGACGTCTGCTCGCCAGGATTCTCCTCTGATGCACATCTGGATTTGAAGATTGCGATTGTGTCTCAGAAGACACTCGCAAAAATCTGATTTGGGCGTCCGGACTGAGACGCACCTGTAGAAACCCGATTGGATTCACATGGATCTGATTTGTGTTTTTTCTCCTGTCCAGACTTCTAAAATCAATGTGGATCCAATCTGGATTTACCAAAAACCAGATTCTGAACGAGGAGTAAGCGACAAGACGGCAACCAGAGAGGCAAAAAGATAAAAGGTCAGGTAACCAAACAACTAAATGACTCAGATGGCTCCGGCCCTCTGCTCAGACTGCTCTGTGATTGGTTGGTGAAGGTGGATCTGCACCAGTTCATTACAATCCGCCTCCTGTTTCTGTGAAAATAGTCTTGTCCAATCAGGTGTCTCCCTGCTTTCACTCTGACTTGTTGGAGTTGAAAATCTTGGCCAGCAGCGAGACGTTTGATTGGCTCTTCTGCTGTATAAGGCGGGCCTTGTCCAGGTGCTTCTGGGAGTCTCTCCTCTTCTTCTTCCTCATCTGGATCTCGGCCCTCCGTCTGACGCTGAGTGAAGTCCCACGCCCTGTCAGTCCACCTGGCGACCACAAATAAAGTTTTAGAACAAGCGTCACTGTGACTCCGGCCCTACTGAAGCTGCAGGTAGGTTCAGGTGAGTCAGTGAGCAGTTTGTGGTTTACCTGTTCTCCGTCTCTCTGTCTCTTCCTCCTCACTTTGTCCATGTGAGCACTCTTGTCCACGTTGTTCAGGTAGAAGTTTGTTTCTCTCTTCGCCTGAGAAACTTCTGTCCTGAGTCGCTGCTGCAGGACCGTCTGCTCATAGGCCAGCCGCTCGCTCAGGTGAGTCCACTGGAACCTGTGCAGGTACTGCAGAGACGGACAGGTAAAGAGAGACAGGTGAGTCCACTGGAACCTGTGCAGGTACTGCAGAGAAGGACAGGTAAAGAGAGACAGGTGAGTCCACTTTGTCTCAGTACCCCTCTGTTGAAATACTAACGATGTCACATGTTGCTGTGACGACATGTGTTGCGGTGATGTCATGTATGATGTCATCTGTTGCTGTAAAGTCATAAGTTGCTGTGATGTCATGTGTGATGTCACAAGTTGCTGTGATCTCAACTGTTGCTGTGATGTCATAAATTGCTGTGATGCCATGTGTGATGTCATAAGTTGCTGTGACATCACGTGCTGCTGTGATGTCATAAGTTGCTGTGATGTCACATGCTGCTGTGATGTCATAAGTTGCTGTGATGTCACATGCTGCTGTGATGTCATAAGTTGCTGTGACATCACGTGCTGCTGTTATTTCATGTGTGATGTCATAAGTTGCCGTGACGTCAGCTGTTGCCGGGCAGACTGTACCTTGATGCACCAGAGGTCGGAGGAGAAGCGCTGGCGTTTCCTGGTTCCCATCGGCGTGTTGTGCAGAGACGCCGCCACCTTCTTGGCCACTCGTTTATCTCTGAACTCCACCCACCCTTCAGTAAAATCACACCTCCTCGAGCCGGTCTTCCTCTTCCTCTTCCTCACCTGCCCGTCTGCGGGATCAAACAGAAGGGTCAGATCAGATAACAGGGTTCCTCTTTTCTAGAGATCATTTTCCAGGACTTTCCAGGACCTGGAGGAGACAGGAACGTGTCCTGAAATCACTTTTAAGATGGAGGGTCGATCGCTTCCTCCTGGATAAAGTCTCTTATTTTGACATAAAGACAAACTGAATAGAGTTGAAACCTTTCTACAATATAAACCTCGTTAAAATCTAAATGTTGCTGTAATGCACAAACTGCTTTCAGCAAAGTTATAGTTATAATACGGAATTAAAGAGGTTTAAATTCTTATTTCAGCGTCAAATGAAAAGCTCGGGGTCCGTTTGTCTTTCAGCAGTCAGAAACTTCTTGTCTTTTTGCTCAGTTTCTCTAACTGCACTTTGTTTTACATTTCATCACGTATACGTTCAGCTAAAGTTGAGACGATCACACGAAAAGATCACGATGATTTCACATCTGACATCACAACTCTTTCACAATAAAACATAGAGAGGAGGCGTTTCTATTTGAAAATGGCGTCCTGGTCTCGATCCAGCTAACCGTCCATGAGACGCACTTTTGCCGCGCTGGGATTAAGGATTCGGACTTTGTAGTAACTAGCGGCCAAAACAGCGGCTGTAACTCAGTGAATCGATATATTTGATCGTCGCACCCCGAGCGACAGTCTGTGACTCGTTTCGCTGTCAGACTGGGATCCATTCGCTCGGTAACATTTGAAAAGGCTTCACCAGGTACACGTTTACAATTTTACCCACATTCACGTTAGCGGAGCGCTGAACAGGAATTAAACGTGTCCGGCCGGCAACAGTCAGCACAGTGGACGCTGTGGTGCTGCAGACTGGCGTTTGGGCGTGTAATCGCAGAACGACGGAGACACCGTGTATAAATGCTGCGGCGTAGCTGCGCAGGAGTATAAATGGGCCGACTGCAAACCTTTGTTAAATCCACCTTTGTTTTATTTATTTTAAATTTTAATATATTATAATGACATATAATGTAAATACTCCGTATTTGTATGGCGCCTTTCTAGTCTTTGACTACTCAAAGCACTTTTACACAACATCTGCATTCACCATTCACTCACATTCATAATTCGGGGTTCAGTGTCTAATCACACGTTACGGTTTTATTTATTTATTGTATTTTAATTTTTAATATATTATAATGACATATCATCGCACGTTATTTGTTTATTTTAATTTAATTTTTAACACTTTTATTTTTAACACACACACGCTTGAATTACTTGTTTAATGAAATATGGTTGTTAGACATTCATGCCAATAAAGCTAATTGATGTCACATGTTGCTGTGACGTCAGCTGTTGCCGGGCAGACTGTACCTTGACGCACCAGAGGTCGCTGGCGTTTCCTGGTTCCAATCAATAAAGCTAATTTGAATTAAAAGTAGTGGAAGAAGAAGAAAACCAGCCACAAACATCAGAACCTCAGGAGGTTTGTGGTGTTTAAAGCTTAGATGAGCTTAGTTTGGAGATTTAGAAGTGTGTTGGACCAACAACAGGACGACTAGCTTCTCAACACCAGTTTACTGGGACGTCTCGTGTGACGCTGAAGAGATTAAGTGATTAAAAGAGAACACGAGCCCTGCAGAGGTCAGAGGTCGGTCCGTTAGCACCTTTTGTTGTGGCCTCGCTTTTATCCTGCACCATCATCCAATCACACTATTAGCCAATCACAGCACAGTAGGGCGGGACCTGAGAGCACGTTTTCAGGATTTTAAAACTATATGTTTAGAATCGACACCACCGGCCAGTAAGAGAGCTGCGACGATTAATCGATTAGTTGTCAATAACGGTCAGTCGCACTCTGACCTCTGATCAGCTCCGACGTTTAGACGTTAGAACAGACTGATCCTGGTTCAGTTTGTGGGCTCAGGCAGGACGTTCTGAATGCACGTACTGCGAGCGTACGGCAGATGTGTGTATTTGTACCTTCAGGCTGGAGGAAGACGCGTCCGATCTCTCCGTACACCGACAGCAGGTTCCGCAGGTGTTTGGGCCGGAACCTCGGAGGGATGTGACCCAGGTAGAGGATTCCTGGGACGCACTTCCTGTCTGTTGCTCCAACGCCTTTCTGTTTGGTCGTCTTCTTCTTCTTCAACCTGGCAGCACCGTCATCATCATCACCTCCATCTTTGTCTGTCTGCTCTTCATCTTCATCACTGTGTTTCTCTGCAGCAGCTCCCTCCTCTTCCTCCTCGTCCTCCTCCTCCTCGTCCTCCTCCTCTTCCTCCTCGTCCTCCTCCTCTTCCTCCTCCTCGTCCTCCTCCTCTTCCTCCTCCTCTGTCTGAGCTGTGGTCTTCATCTCCTCCTCCTCCTCTCTTCTCTCCATCTCTCTGCAGATTGATCACAACACAAACTCATCACAGCTGTCAGTTCACAGAAACAAACTGACCCCAGATCAGCGTTTTCTCTGCAGACAAACTGAACTGAAATCTGGTTCCAGGTTCAAGATGTTTGGTTTTTTTAACCACAAACACAAGTTGAGCCGCTTGACACTTAAAGGGATACTTCAGGATTTAGCATTAAGCTTTGTATCAGTAGAAAACCAGTAGTATTTTCGAATTACCGTGCTTCCCCCCCTCATATCCCCCTGATATGAGAGAAAAATTCATTTTTAGTCTGGAAAAAATCCTCCGATGACGCAAAAATCGTCATTTTGCGTCATCGGAGGATTTTTGGGCCAGAGGCTTAAAACTACAGGCAGTATTAGTAGCTAGTTCCGTATGTTTTCACCACGCCCATATGGGGCGGGATTTCACTCACAGAATGTAAAGATAGTGTCAGCCATCTTTAAGCTAAGCTAACAGGCTCTTGCTCTGAAAAACTTTGTATAGGGCTCTACTTCCTGCTTTCTTACAGTGCAGACGCTTTTGCTGCTTGCTCCTGCCTCTCCTTGCATTCTTTTGCTTTATTTTTGCTTAAAGTCTCCTTTTTTACCCTGCTAGAAGTCAGCAGCTCTTGGATACTTTTAAATCACTGGGACTGTCAGATAAAGTAGGCTCCTGCCATACTTTAAAAACCTTTTATGATCTTAGTGCTACGCGAGTGCGGCCTATCAGTAGCACTAGCCTGTACCGCAGTGACTGGAGCTATAGCTAATGCTAATTAGCAACAAGATGCCCCCTTCTCCACGGACTGACTTCTACAAACTTCTACAGAAAATTACAGTGCTGGAAACCAAGATCCAAAGGTTAGAAGTGAATGTGGAAGTGAATGGATTATGTGGGAATGACACCACTTTCCCGTGGAGCCAAAACAGTGGACAAGAGCATGCTAACACACGGCTAATTAGCACCAACAAGACTACCAAGAAGCAGGAGGCCTGTGTACTGGGTAATAAATCTAAAAGTGGGAGTCCTCCCTGGAACGCTCTGGGTGCAAAGCCTAAGAGTAAATCATTTCCTTGGGAAATGGGAGGACGAGTAACAGGCAGAACCCAGCGCCCTGAGATTTGTGACGCGACGGGCTGGCCTGCATTATCATCCAGGCAGAACGCCTCTTCAACCCCTGTTCTTGGTAGGACACAGCCGTGGACAGCCGCGAAAGGGAGAGTTAGCAACAAACCTCCCCAACAACCGTGTGTGCAACAGCAGAACAGATTTTCACCACTATTGCAGGACCCTGGATCTCCGTCTGATGACCTGGATAACATCCCGTCCTCACACAGAAGGGTAAGGACTAAGAATAAATCAGAAAGTAAAAGGCTGCAGCGAAAAGCTAACGACTGGGCCTCAAACTCTGATTGTGGGTGACGCTGCTGTAAATGATGTAAGAAGCATGTGCAGTAAGAACACCAAAGTACTCTGCTTTCCAAAGGATACGGTGTCTGACTTGGCAGAAAGAATCCTGCATATTGTGGCTGAACATCCTACTGTGAAAAACATCATATTGCACATTGGGACGTATGATGTTGTGAAGCAACAGTCTGAAGTGTTGAAAGAGGACTTTAATAATCTGTTGAACACAGTCAGCTCTTTGAATGCTGAGGTGTTTATCAGTGGCCCTATACCGCCACTCCCGAAGAGGAGCTGAGAGATTCAGCAGACTGATGGCACTGAACAGGTGGCTCTCAGCGGCATGTGCTGTCCATTCAGTGCATTTCATTGAGAACTTTTATATTCTGTGGGAGCGCAGACATCTTTTTAAGGCAGACGGACTTCGCCTTAACAAGTCAGGAGTAAAATTGTTCAGCTCCAACCTGTTTTACTTTCTGCGTCACTCATCTGTTCCCTCTGCCAAGGACAAGAGACAAGACGAATCAAAACAAGAAGAAGACATAACACAACACGCCAGAAACCTTGAAGGAGAGCCACCCCAGCCCCCGCCGGAAGAGAGCTGTGATCACGGGAAACATCTGAGCCAAGAGGAAGAGCCTCCACCTCTCCCAACCAACAGTGAGGATTCAACATCTCTACCCCCCCAATCCCCATCTCCAGACACACTTTCTCCCCTCTCCCCTCTGCTGGACTTCACTGATCACATGGAAGACCTGGTTAGAGCTGGGACCAAACTCACTCCGCACACCTTCCCTCGCTCCACTCCCATTGTCTCTACCCTAAACCCCCCTCCACTGGCTCTTAATCCTCCAGGTTTGACACACGTGTCACAAATAGAACGTCCAACCCGCCCTCATGCTCCGCAATGCATGGTTAAAAATGATAATTTAGATAAAAATGTTATTGATGCCATTGCCCCAGCCAAGGAGAAGGTGGTCTCTGGTAAGAGATCTCCATGGAGAAATGCCACGCTGGTTAGAACTCAAAAACAAGAGTGTCGAAAAGCTCTGAAATGGCGAAAAAGCCCAGTAAGCTCTGTCTGATATGTGCTGGGTCCAGGCTACAAGGAAAATAGCACTCATGACTCTTCCCAGGACAGGCCGGGGCCCAATGTGCTCGTAGTCTTCCCCATCTCTGTCTTAATAGGTAACAGAAAAAGCGTGGTGAATGTATTAAAAAACAGGAAGCCAGCAAGTTTAGTATTAATTCCTCGTCAGCCGCAGCCTGTTGAAAAAAGTGGGCCAGATAATGTTTTTAACTCACTGAAATTAGCTTTGTTAAACGTTAGGTCTTTGGCAGGAAAAACATTATTAATCAATGATTTTATAATAACTCATAATCTTAATTTCATGTTTTTAACTGAAACTTGGTTGGACCAAGATAACAGTGCAGCTGTCCTTATCGAGTCGACCCCTCCCAACTTCAGTTTTATGAGTGAAGCCAGAGTGCATAAGAGAGGAGGTGGAGTTGCCATTTTGTTTAATGACTCCCTCCAATGCAAAAAGATTTCTTATGGGAATTTTGCTTCTTTTGAATATGTGGCTCTTCAGCTGAATTCCTCTTCTAGAGCTATTTTTCTAAACATCTACAGGCCCCCTAAATACTGTGCAGACTTTTTTGATGACTTTGGTGAACTGCTGTCTATAATCTGTGTTGACTTTGACTGTGTGGTTATTGTTGGTGATTTTAACATCCATGCTGACAACCCCCAGGACAGAGGGACTAAAGAACTGTTCTGTGTTCTTGATAATTATGGACTGACCCAACATGTGACGGAGCCCACGCACAATAAGGGGCACACTTTGGACTTGGTCATCTCCAAGGGTCTGAACATTTCCAAGGTTGTGGTGACTGATGTTGCTCTCTCTGATCATTCCTGTGTTTTCTTTGAGAGTGCTATCTGCGTGCACACAAATGTTAAAACAGAGGTGATCACAAAACGGCATATCACAGAGAACACTAGTGAAGAATTTATTGAGGCTTTCTCCCGACACCTGCCCTTCCACAGGTCTCAGTCAATGAGCTTGTGGATAATTTCAGTTCTAAAATTACAAATGTTATTGATGCCATTGCACCAGCCAAGGTGAAGGTGGTCTCTGGTAAGAGAGGATCTCCATGGAGAAATGCCACGCTGGTTAGAACTCAAAAAAGAGAGTGTCGAAAAGCTGAACGCAGGTGGCGGAAAACAAATCTCCAGGTTCATTATGACATCTATAAAGAGAGACTTCGCATTTATAATTTGGAGCTGAGAAATGCAAGGCGGTCCTTCTTCTCTGACATCATCGCCAAAAACACTAATAATGCACGTGCCCTGTTTGCTACTGTCGACAGGCTAACCAACCCTCCTGTGTCTGTAGCCTCTGACTTTCTATCCACCAGGGCCTGCAATGAATTTGCTTCCTTCTTCGCAGACAAAATTCAATCAATTAGGCAAGCAATCAGCACCACCATGTCAGGTACAGGATATGTCCTATCCCTGTGTCCACTTAAAAACAATTCATATAGCATGAGACAATTTGATTCTATTAACCATAAAAATCTGGAGGACATAATACAACATCTGAAATCCTCCTCATGCTGCCTTGATATTCTGCCAACAGGTTTTTTTTCAAAAGGTGTCTAAATGCATGGCCTCAGATTTACTGCAAATTGTCAACATGTCTCTCCTCTCAGGTTTTTTCCCACAGGCCCTGAAAACTGCAGTCATTAAGCCACTCTTAAAAAAGAGCAATCTAGACAGTTCACTAATGAACAATTATAGGCCCATATCAAATCTCCCATTTTTAAGTAAAATAATTGAAAAGGCTGTTTTTCAACAGCTTAGTGCTTTCATGTCACTAAATAACTGTTTTGATGTCTTCCAGTCAGGTTTTCGACCACACCACAGCACTGAGACGGCTCTAGTTAAGGTCTTCAATGACATCCATTTAAACACTGACAGTGGCAGAATTTCAGTCTTAGTATTATTGGATCTCAGTGCTGCATTTGACACGGTTGACCACAACATACTACTAGACAGACTTGAAAACTGGGTTGGACTTTCTGGCACAGTACTAAACTGGTTTGAATCCTACTTAAAGGACAGGGACTACTTTGTGTCTATAGGTAACTACACATCTGAGCTGACAAAAATGACATGTGGAGTTCCCCAAGGCTCCATTCTGGGACCTCTTTTGTTTAACATTTACATGCTTCCACTGGCTCAGATTATGAAAAACAACAAAATATGTTACCATAATTATGCAGATGACACACAGATCTACATAACCATTTCACCAGGTGACTATGATCCCATACAGGTGCTGAGTAACTGTATTGAGCAGGTCAACGACTGGATGTGCCAGAATTTTCTCCAATTAAACAAAGATAAGACTGAAGTTATTGTTTTTGGAGCCAAGGAGGAACGATTGAAAGTCAGTGCTCGACTTCAATCTGTAATGTTAAGAACCACAGACCAAGCCAGAAATCTTGGTGTAGTCATGGACTCAGACCTGAATTTGCGGAGCCATATTAAGACAATTACAAAGTCAGCCTACTATCACCTGAAGAATATATCAAGGATAAGAGGCCTTATGTCTCAGCAGGACCTGGAAAAGCTTATCCATGCATTTATCTTCAGTCGACTTGACTACTGTAACAGTGTCCTTACAGGGCTCCCTAAGAAATCCATCAGACAGCTGCAGCTGATTCAGAACGCTGCTGCTCGAGTCCTCACTAAGACCAAAAAGGTGGATCACATCACTCCAGTTCTTAGGTCTTTACATTGGCTTCCTGTATGTCAAAGAATTGATTTCAAAATCCTGCTGTTAGTTTACAAAGCACTAAATGGATTAGGACCAAAATATATTTCTGATCTTCTGCTTCGTTATGAACCATCCAGACCTCTCAGGTCGTCTGGGGCAGGTCTGCTTTCTGTCCCCAGAGTCAAAACTAAACAAGGAGAAGCAGCGTTCAGTTATTATGCTCCGTATATCTGGAACAAACTCCCAGATAACTGCAGGTCTGCTGAAACAGTCAGCTCTTTTAAATCAAGACTGAAGACCTTTCTTTTTACCACTGCTTTTAATTAAGATTTTTCTTTTTATTGATAACTTACACTGCACTGTATCTTTTACTATACTGTTTTCTTTTTCTTTGTTTTTAGCTTTTTAACCATGATTGTAACACTGTAACTATTAACACTGTAACTTTTATTATTTTTTCCCTGTTGCTTTTATGTTTTATGTAAAGCACTTTGAATTGCCTCGTTGTTGAAATGTGCTATACAAATAAACTTGCCTTGCCTTGCCTTGCCTATAGCGCTAATAGTCTAATCACGATGGCGGAAGCTAGTTTTGAAGTAATGACAGAAGGGGATTTCGAAGATCTTTTGCGTGAATCGGATGCTCGCGGCTACTTGTACGAGCCGCAATACAGCGACGAACAGTTGCGGGAGATGGAGGAACAAGAGGACGGCTTAGTGTAAAGTGAGTATTTGGTTTGTTTTTCTTTGTTACTAAGACGTAATGTACAGACAGAGTTTGGACAACCGGCATAATCACAATGTTCTTCCCGCGTAGTCAGCTGAGCTATTGTTATATTTACATTCATGCTAGCATTCTGTATGTGCAAATAGTTCGCATTACTAACGTTGTGTTTACTATTTTGTGAGACAATATCGCCTAACAGCTTACCGTCATTTTATGGAGTGGGTCCTGCAAGGCGAGAGACTCGGTAAAGGCTATCGCCTCGCTTTGCCCACCTGTGTTGTCCTGGATATCAGACGGAGATATCCAGCTCCTGACCAGGCATTACATTGGATATCAGGAAACAGCTGAAGCTCTGGAAGAGCTTTGAATGTAAAAGTGTTACTAATAAATATTTTTTAATTAAAAGTTATAACTCGCACTGGTTGTGGTTCTTCTTATAAATCTTTAGTGTTACTAGAGTATGTATTAGCTTTGAGAAATATTGATTTCAATTGGAGGAAAACAGTTCATTTACTAAGCTACTCTGTTGACACGGTCCTGCCTTGCATCAGATTTTTTATGTGAAAGTTTAAGTTGTGTTATATAAATTAGGCTAACTTGTCCTAACTTTAGGAAAGTTATCTTTAATCCAAAATCAATTTCAAGAAGGGAAATAATCCAGGTAATGTGTACAGTAAGTAATTACAGCAAAATCAGTGACAGTAACCATTCAGCCTCGCTCCACAAGTCTATACTTCGGATGGTTGATTGCCCGCAGCCACTGTTTACATCGCTCCAAATCTTTTAACGGCAAATGATGGAAACTTACTTCTTGTCCTTTCCTGGTTTTTTTTGTACATCCCGGTACAATGCAATTTAGCACCATTTTGATGGAAATTTATCACCTACTAACTCACTCAACTCAACTTTTTCAGATACTGCCGCCTGTAACCGGTTTGGGAGTGGCCTCGTAAGGGCAGCAAAGCAAGTGCATTCTGGGAGTTGTTGTCTTTCAGCCACATGAGTTAAAAATACATTTTCTGCCTTTTCTCAGTCTAGAATGCTTCAAATTCAAAAATAATTTCATATTTATACTACATAAATGACCACTATTAAATACACATTCATCTTCCCAGAGCTGAAGTATCCCTTTAAATCAAACACAGATTGAATCAGATCGGATCATTAAAGCAGATCCAGGGTCAGTCTGCTGTAACAGCGAGAGGAGGTGGACGAAGACGACCCTCTCAGATCTTTACCTTCATGCAAACAGAGGAAACGTCAGGAATTGAAAAAAGTGGGCTCCTTCAGAGGAGCAGCACCGAGCCACTGGGACAGGTATGTGGACCACACCTGGGTCAAAATCTAAACTCCGTGGACAGAAGACGTCCACAACAACAGTTTGGCTTTCCTGGACTGAGCCGGACACACTGACAGGGACAGGAGCCGAGTTTACAGGAAACACACACGGGTCAAAACCTACTTTTTGATTCCCACCAGCTGCTGCAGAACCACAGATTGGACCACATACCAACGAGCCAGAGAGAAGGAACAGAACCACCTGAAGGGGGCACTTACAGCCTGCGGATCCCCTACATGGACCTTTGTGAGGCCACAGACCAAAACTACAGGGGACGAGGAGAAGAAGGTCAAACTCTGTGATTCCTTACGCGTCCGGAGGATCAGAGAAACTCAGGAGGATTTTCAGTTTTAATTTTAAAAAAAACTCACCGTCAGTTTGACTTTTTAAAAATCCTCTTCAGCTCTCAGCCGCTGCTCGCGCTCACGTGTGGGGAGGCTCTGTCGCGTCTGAATGACGAAACGAAGCGTCACCATGGCAAAAAGAAATCTGATACGGAACTTCCGGTTGTGCCTTCAAAATAAAGATTTTTATGTGCTAAATGAAAAAAAACAGTTTTCTTCTTTTTTGATGTTCTCACTTTATTAAACTGAAAATTAGTTCATTAATCATTTATAATGAGTATTTTTGTTGAGTTACAAGTAAAAAAAGATTTTTAAAAAGTCTTTAGTTGATTGTAAAAACGTCTTCAAGTATCTTGTCCAGATGTCGTCGATTTAACTTTACTTGGATGTTCAGTTTATCAGCAGACTTAATTTTTTAGAACAATTCCTCTGAACCCCCCGGCTCAGTTTAAACCCTAATAAATTTGACTTTATATATTCTCTATAATCTAAGTATTCAGGACTTCTTTATTGTTTCTGACAGAACTGCAGAAAAATATTATTATATATTTCACAAAGCTTACTAGTATTTATTGCTGCTCAGACTAGTATCTTACTGTATTTATGATTTTGTGATGCTTGTATGTTCCTCAAACATACAGTAAGTCGTTTTGGATAAAAGCGTCTGCCAAATGAGTAAATGTAATGCAAATGATTGGCCAGGTAGTTTAGATTGTGCATTAAATAAATAAATATAATCAAATATTTCTAGATTGAATAAATTTTAAAATAGTTACAATTAGACCATTAAATTAATTATAGCATAGATTGGCAGTGGGGAGATTGATGTGATAAAGAATGTAAGTAAAAAACATTGACTGAAGTTAATGAAAACTGTAGTCTATCTCGATATCTACATTTGTTTCTCTATATGTAACTGAACATTATTGATTTATTTTGTTTTAATTATTTTCTTCTTCTTAATTATTTCCACATTTCAACATAGCCTACATTCAATTATATGGCAAGTTTTCTGAGTGTAGCATGAAGGCACCTTCCTTTTATTGAACACACTCGTGTTGTATAATGACAAATAATCCACCTTGTTCCATTAAATAAATACGTAAAATACAAATAATTACAGCATTGTATTTGGAGGGATGTTTCAGGCTCGTCACGGTTGTCTGGGACTAAAAACATCTTCTGAAAGTTCTTATTTTATCAGCTCACAGTTCGCCTGGAAAGAACAACTCTTACTTTGAAGAGTCAAACCGGAACTGTGCTTTGTTTTTCTCCGGAGACTTTGCTGCTCGGAGGTGAAATGCATGCCGGGATCGCTGTCATGGCGGGTTGTTTTGAAGGAAGAAGCCAACGTTAGCAGCGACGATGCAGAGACCGGTGTCCAGTTTGTCTCTGAACCCCAGTGTGAAAGTTAAACTGGTCAGCGCTGGTTTCCAGTTCACCGCGGACCTGCTGCACCTGAAGCCGCTGCAGCTCAGCAAAGGTGACGCTTTAAAACACCGTCAGTCACTCTCACCGAGCTCCGGTTAGCATCATCCACACAGAACTCCCGTACAAAAAGACGCTATTTAGCCAAAACGTCATTTCTCGTCGTTGAACGTCAACACTTTGTTGTGCACACTTTGGACTTCTGTTAATAAGTACACCTGAATAAATTCGGCATGTAGAAACAACACAGAACAGCTCTTAATATTAACTAAATCGCAGTTTTAGTTGTCTGTACACGCTCACCAAACTCCAGTCAGCATCACTCCACACAGAACTCCCGTACGAAATGTGTTATTTAACTAAAACTTCATTTCTCCTCGTTGAACATCAATATTTTGATGTAGACACTTTAAACTTCTATTAATAATTTCACCTGAATGAATTCGGCATGTAGAAAGAACACAGAACAGCTCTTGATATTAAATAAAATCTCACTTTTAGTTTACACTCTCACCAGACTCTAGTCAAAATACCGCGGGTTTAATTTTTCTGGTCGTCGGGGAACATGTAAAATCTAATCTAATAAATTCAACTGACAATCGCAATTTAAGTCTCCTTGTTTATGGGCTAAAATAACAAACACCTGGTAGAACTGACAGGTGATGTGAGTCATATTATTCTTCTGTCAT
The DNA here is from genome assembly GCA_024633595.2 of Lepomis macrochirus. NCBI lineage: Eukaryota > Metazoa > Chordata > Actinopteri > Centrarchiformes > Centrarchidae > Lepomis > Lepomis macrochirus. Next base: position 34,441,720 of record JALXJV020000014.1, read on the forward strand.
TTAAGGTAAACAGTTCAGACATACCTTGATACAATGATTTCACGTGAATAAAATTGGCAGAACAATTTTATTTCTCTTTACACTCGCCAAACTCCATTCAAAATAACTCAGTTTCTAATGAGACTTATGGGTGAAGTTTAACAGTCGGAAACACTGCTTCTGTAAATTACGTCATTCTGATAATTAACTCAGGCTTTAACAGTAACAAGCGCTTATAGTGTTTCGGTGAAGTTTGAACAACCAGATGTGACGTTTTCGTTCTATTGCAGAGGCCAGTCTGTCCCAGCAGGAGGCGCTGGAGGTGCTGCAGGCTGTGGGGAGAGCCGGAGGAGGAGGAGGGGATGAAGCAGCAGCTGCAGGAGGAGGAGGAGAAGTGTCAGCCTCCCTGACAGCTCTGGAGCTCCTGCAGAAGGAGGAGGAGCTGAGGAGCATCGTGACGTTCTCCTCTCAGCTGGACGCTGCGCTCGGAGGAGGACTTCCTGTCGGGAAAACTACAGAAATCTGCGGCGCTCCGGGAGTCGGGAAAACACAACTGTGGTCAGACACATGCAGAGACACACAAACTGCAACACACTTCATATGAGACAGTGTAAACCTGGAGATGAATCCAGATTAAAGTAAACAAACCTTTTATGCTCTTTGGTGAAGCAAACTGACAGAGATCCTGTAGAAGCTGCTACATGCTGAAAATAAAGTGTTCACATGTCATTAAAGTAAAGATTAGCGTCTGAAACTGGTCCATTTTAAACCGCTCTGATAACAGCACAGCGTAAAATCAGTGCTGTGGTGTCTTCATCACGGGAGAGAGAAGAAGAAGCCGAGATAGTGACGTGCATTAATAATACATGCTTTTATTTTGAAAGTTTACCTCTGCTGAGATTTAAAGGATCATTCTTCTGAAAATATTTAAATACCTGTGTTGTTTCTTCTCTGTGGATCAATAAAGTTATTGATGACATCATCCTCTCAGCCTGCAGCTGGCGGTGGACGTTCAGGTCCCGCAGTGTTTCGGGGGGGTCGGAGGTCAGGCGGTCTACATCGACACCGAGGGCAGCTTCATGCTTCAGAGAGTCGTCGACATCGCCGACGCCGCCGTACGACACTGCTCCTTATTGGTCGAGGATGACGAGCAACGAGACGCCATGACGACTTTCACCGTGGACGCAGTCCTGTCCAACATGTTCCTGGTAATGATGACGTCACGGTAACAGACCAATCGACTGTTTCTGTTACTGCAGGAGGAGTTAGGGGCCGTCTGAAACACCTTTAATAATTATTATTGGGAAGGTCCGTTGCTCGCTGGCTCAAACCTTGGGTCGGGTGGGGTGGGGTGGGGTGGGGGGGTGATAAAAGATCAAAGAAAAATTATACCTGATAACAGATTTATATATTTTAAGCTGCTGCTCAGAAAGTGTCTGTTATTATGTTTTAACCAGCTAAATAAAAGGTAACTCCCTTCAGTAATGTTTGAGTCATGTTACTTTCAGAGTGACGGTAGCTTCAGAGAGACATTAGCTTTAGAGTAATGTTAGCTTAAGAGTGACTTTAGCTTCAGAGTAACGTTAACTTTAGAGTTACTAGTAACATTAGCTTCTGAGCTACGTTACCTTCAATGATGTTTGCTTCAGAGTTGCTTTAGCTTCGGTAACAGCTTCTGAGCAACGTTAGCTTGAGAGTTACTTTAGTTTCAGAGTGACGTTAGCTTTAGACTTACTTTATCTTCAGTAAAGTTACCTTCTGAGGGACGTTAGCTTCAGAGTCATGTTAGCTTCAGAGTTACTTTAGTTTCAGTAACATTAGCTTCTGAGCTATGTTACCTTCAGTGATGTTAGCTTCACAGTTGCTTTAGCTTCAGTAACATTAGCTTCTGAGCTACATTAGCTTGAGAGTGATATTAGCTTCAGAGAGATGTTAGCTTGAGGGAAACGTTAGCTTCAGAGTGACATTATCTTCAGACTGACGTTAGCTTTAGAGTTAATTTAGCTTCAGTAAAGTTACCTTCTGAGGGACGTTAGCTTCAGAGTTACTTTAGCTTCAGTAACATTAGCTTCTGAGTTATGTTAGCTTCAGTGACATTAGTTTCAGTGACATTAGTTTCAGAGTTACGTTAGCTTCAGTTATGTTGAGTGACGTTAGCTTAAGTAACATTAGCTTCTGAGCGACATTAGCTTCAGTGACGTTAGCTTCAGTCACATTATCTTCAGTAACGTTACTTTCAGAGAGACGTTAGCTTCAGTTATGTTAGGTTCAGTGACATTAGCTTCTGAGCGACATTAGCTTCAGTGACGTTAGCTTCAGTCACATTATCTTCAGTAACGTTAGTTTCAGAGTGACGTTATCTTCAGTTATGTTAGGTTCAGTTCAGAGTGATGTTAGCTTCAGTAACATTAGCTTCTGAGCTACGTTAGCTTCAGTAATATTAGCTTCAGAATTACATTACCTTCAGAGTGACGTTAGCTTCAGTAATGTTTGTTTCAGAGTTGCGTTAGCTTCAGTTATGTTAGGTTCAGTGACATTAGTTTCAGTGACATTAGTTTCAGAGTTACGTTAGCTTCAGTTATGTTGAGTGACGTTAGCTTAAGTAACATTAGCTTCTGAGCGACATTAGCTTCAGTGACGTTAGCTTCAGTCACATTATCTTCAGTAACGTTAGTTTCAGAGTGACGTTATCTTCAGTTACTTTCAGAGAGACGTTAGCTTCAGTAATGTTAGCTTCAGTAAAGTTTGTTTCGGTCAGTGAGAGAAACTCCAACTGTTCTTTGTCACTGCGTATTTTCACAGTCTTCACAAACATCATGTTATTAAGGACACAATTTAAACAGGATCAAAACATTAGTTGTTTCTCGCCCTTGACTACTATCTGTATTTATTCTGAAGTAAGGTTCCACGGGGCGTAACGGGAGGGACTCTTCTCCATCAATAAAAGCTGACTAACTCATGTACAAAGATTCTGATTGGCCATCTGTCTCCCCCCGTCAGGTACGTTGCTATGAATACGTGGAGCTGCTGGCCGAGCTCCACCTGCTGCCCGACTTCCTGTCCGCCCACCCGAGCGTCCGCCTCCTGGTGATCGACAGCGTGATGCTCCTGCTCCGGCAGCACTTCGACGAGATGTCTGAGAGGACACGCCTCCTCAACGTCCTCGCCCAGCAGCTTATCACCATGGCAACCAGCCACAACATCGCCGTGGTGATGACCAACCAGATGACCACCCGGCTGCGAGGCGGCCAATCGCAGCTGGTCCCCGCCCTCGGGGAGAGTTGGGGCCACGCCCCCAACACCAGGCTCCTCCTACAGTGGGAGGGGCCGCGTCGACTGGCGACGGTCTTTAAATCCCCATCACATGCGGAGTCCACCGCCCAGTACCAGATCACCTCTGAGGGGTTTAGAGATGCTGACCAATCAGAGCAGCCGCGAGAGTAAACGGCCCCGAACACACATGGACCAATCAGCTGCCAGCCAGGGAGACACCTGCAGCTGACTGTCAGCCAATCAGAGGCTGAGCGTGATCGTTTTAGATTAAAGACGTTTTTCTTTTCTTTCTCCTCCTGATTAAAACATTTAACTTTTATATTTATAATCATAGTTTAAAATGTGTCCACAGTTCTGATATTAGAGTTTATGTTTTAAGACGATGACGCGTTTCAGTTTGTGTCCAGCGGGTGGAGACGGAGAGAGCAGCTGATTCACTTTAAATCCACAGTTCAGATCTGTACAGTCAGTTTATTAAACACGGTAACAGCAGCATTTGTCTTGCAGAAGAAAATAAATCTGCGGTGTGGGAAGGCGAGTCAGGTAACATAATGCACTTTTTATTATAAATTATTTTTTCACTCTGATTTTTACCTAAAGGGACGACAGAAACGAGACTCTTCCCATTGGCTCCCAGAGCTGAGGTCAGTGTGTGGGACCAGGTGTATCCTGTTGACTCGCACATGCTCAGTGTGACTTTGGTATGAAGATGCTGACACACTGATCCTGGAGCTGTTTATGCTTAGGCTTTATGTTTCGTCACCGTTACCTATTTATTTGTTTGTTTGTTGTTTTTGGTTGTGTCAGTAAATACACTAAACATCAGCACCTTATTTTCTCTTCTTGCACCTGAAGGTGAACAGAAATATAGTTTAACCTTTAGCTTGTTTTCTGACGTTTTTTAACTCAGATTAACTCAGGATTCTGAGTTTAAATCTTCTGAGATTAAAGTCAGAATTCTGACTTTAATCTCAGAATGTCCCTAATCCTCTTCCTCATGTTCCGCCCCACCTTCCGCGATGTGGCTGCAGGTGATGAGGTGAGTTTTCAGCAGCCTACATGTTGAGTTTGTCTTTCAGACACTATTTGAGCTCATTTTATGGCATGAAGGGATTTTTCATTTCAATGCTTTATGAAGTTAATTTAAAACAAATGTTTGGACACTTTTGAGTTTGTTAAATAAATTAATCTCATTTTTGAAGTGATGAGAAGTTTTTTAAGGTGAGGTGGAAGACCACTTCTTCAGTGCCCGAGTCTTTTGACGTGGAAACACGAGCTGAAAAATGAAGGCTGATATTTTCATTCAGCTCATAAGAACTCATCAAATCAACACATTATTACGGACTACTGTTCGTTTAGGCGTTCACACCGTCGGACTTGTTCATGTCTGTGATTGGTCATCTGTTGCTAGCACCGTCTCTTTTTTGTGCTCACGCTCACGGCTGGATCGGGAAACCCTGGGTTGAGTTACTGAGGTGATAACCAGCTGCGTTGTGCCGCTTATCTCGACCGCGATTGTCAGTGTTAGTTAAGCCAGATAACTGAAACGGATCCTGGGTATGTTGAACTCGCTTCGTGGTGCAGGACCCTGGAGGTTCCTGAAGAATTAAACACACTTGAAGTGACCTACCCTGGGTTTCCATGACAGCTGACAGGAATCAGTTTATTGCACAGCTAACAGGCAGAAAGTTTTAGATATTAGAGCATGTGCAGAGCACCGGCATATTTTTTTAGAGAAAGTGGCAGCGAGAGTTGAAGTGGTAAAGAAATGTAAAGTATGTAAAAGTATTATTCATCTTTGTGTCAGAAGGAAATAAAAACATTTCTGAATATTTGAAGCTAACAAAGAAAAAGGGAATAAGGACAAAAGATCTGGATCTGTGGTTGCCGGCTTCCTGCTGCCCGCATGTTCCTGCTCAACATTCACGGCTAAAATTATTAGTAGGCTAGTAATTCAATCATTATAACCATTATTTTAATTTTTTTTATATTTACATTGCATTGTTACCACCCCACCCCCCACAACCCAGCCCCCCGAGAGCAGCAGACTTTAAGAAAGGAGATTTATGGCGGGATGTTTACAGTAAAACGCCCGGAGCTAGCCCACACTTACCGAGATTGTTATGATGTGTCATTAAATTTAAATCCTCCTCGCTACGTTTGGTTTGTTGTCGGAGGAAGATGACCCGTGTCGGCGAGGGATGACCCGGTCCTGGTCTGCCCCCTAGTGGATTCAGGTTTAATCCTCCAGGTACACGCAAAGTACGCAGGAAAATATGTGAACAATGCTGTTCTACCAACAAACACCATATCCCATCATGCATTTCACTTTACCTGACCTGACTTTTGTTCTTCACTGAAGTTTTTTTTTGTCACAGTGGAAACTTGTTTGTTTATGACACAGTGAATATTTACAGGCTGCTGTTCCCACGGCAAGCGTGCGCGTGCGTGGGAGAAGATCAAAGTGAGTTTAAACATCAGGAGGTAAACACCGAACACCTGTCAGGTGAACATCCAGGACTCACAGGAACCAGCAGAGGTCGCTGTCGGTGCAGAGATGGTCTCTGACAGGATGAACCGCTCTGACTGAAATCACCGACCTGAAACAACCGGACCACACGCGCACACAGGAGAGTTAATTACAGCAGCAGCTGCAACATGTTCATGTGCATGTTATTATTAGACTCGGACAGACAGGTGTTTAGTCCTCCACTGAGCAGCTGAACCGGAGTTTCACACCTGACGGACTCACCGGGACCAGCGGAGAGTTTCCCGGAGCGGGTTGAGGACTGAGATCAGACCGGGAGGAGACCGGGTTCCGCTCCGGTAAGTTCCGCTCGGGTTCTCTGACAATCAGAGCAGGAGACTGAAACCGGTTTAAACAGAGGGAGAATCCGGTGAAACCAGTGACTTAAAGCTGGTACAGGAGCACCGGGGTTCTTCTGCCTCACGGGTTCAGTTTTTAACTAAAGAGGAAATTCAAAGAGCTGAATAAAAAATATATATATAAATTTACCGGAAAACTAAACTGGATTAAATGTTGAAGTGACGTCAGAAGACGATATATTAAGATATATTCTGGAATAATAATCCAGCTTCATCTGGACGGAACACGGTTCTGAGATTCACCAACAGACGAGCTTATTGATTATAGTGACCAGGTATTTTCTGCAGAACAACGAGGCATCTGAAACAACATGTGTGTGACGTCAGAGGTATTATATGACATGTTTTAATTAATCAGCAGATCGATCGGTGGAGGAAAGTCTCCTGGTTACTGATGGAGGTTTATCATCACATGATTTATTGATTAATAAACAAGCTGCAGATGAATCACAAATGTAAATATTCATTAGTTTGCTTTTTTGAAGTCATTTGATTTATTACATACCTGATAACTTCATGTTGAACATAATCCGTGTCTGACAGTCCTACATTATATGTTTATAATTAATTTCTGACTTTTCGAAGCAGCGAGCTGCAGATCAGAGAGCGTCAGTTTTCTCTTACAGATAAATGTTTTCCTCTTCAAACATCCATATAAATTTTTAAATACAAGTGTTTTTAAAAAAAATAATCATTCATGCATTATTCAGACACAGTTTATTTAAAACACCTCCATCACTTAACATTTAGGAACAACATGAAATCATTTCAGGCAGAACAAACATCTTCTGCAGGCTTCAGGTCGAACTCCTGAGCTGTGCTGCATGTTTTCATTCTGACAAAACACAGGTTTCATCCTTTAAACCAGTGGTTCTCAAACTGGGGTCCAGGGGCCCTTTAGAGGGTCCCCAGCAACAAAGATGAATCATTTATTTTAACTCTAATTCCATCCATAAGTGACACAAAGACAGAATGAGTGACTTTCTGCAGAACATCCAAAAGCAAAAAACCCATCAGATGGGGGTCCCTGGTCTAATATGTGTCAGTTTGAGGGTCCTTGACGTAAAATAGTTTGTGAACCAGTCTGAAACTAATACAAACATTATTATTATTATTATTATTATTATTATTATTATTATTATTATTATTATTATAGAGCTCAATGCTCTTTGAAACTATCTAAAAAAAAAGTGTTTTTACTTTTTAACTTAAAGTCCACTTTTTTCTTCTATTTTGCTTTTATGTGTATTTACATACAAAATATTGTGGGAAAAAGTTAATTTAATCTTTTGTAATTTAATTTAAAAAATGAACTTTCATATATTCTAGATCCATTACACATAAAGTAAAATATTTCCAGCCTTTTATTTTTGTTTCGTTCTAGATGATTACGCTTTACAGCTCTTGGAAATCAAAACTCCAGGATCTCAAAATGTCTTTGAATGAATTGGAGCAAAGATTTTATGACACAGAAATGTTGACCTGAGCTCGAATCAGCTGATTAACTCAAAACACCTGCAAAGGTTTCCTGAGTCTTTAATCTGTCCGTCTGGTTCTGCTGCTCACAGTGAACTTTTTCACCGTATTAATTATATATATGTATCATAGCAACATCACAATTCTCTAATTATGAACATGTTTTTATCTCACACTGAACTGAACCAGAACTCTGTGATCGTAAAACATCAGCAGCTGCAGAGAGTTTCTGATTTCACAGATCTGACTGAACGTTTGAACTTGTTGGCAGCAGCTGCAGAAAAACCCGTTTGTGAAATAAAGTGACAGATCAGGTAAAAAGTTTAAATTAAAGACTCATCAGGATGAAACTGAAATGTTGGTTTCTGTAGAAACAAAAGTGTCAATATTTCAAAATCAGATTTAACGTTTCTGCTACAAAGATCCTGTTTCTCTGCTGGAGCCAATCAGCTGCCTTCTCTGACGTGATGTCACTCACTGTGAACCTCTGATTGATGGACTGATGTCTCCTCAGGTGTCCACAGCAGGATGAAGATACTACCCTGAACGTCGCCTCACTATGACATCATCAGGGCCCGTCCCCTCCTCCCTCCCCCTTCATCATCATCGTGACGTCTGGTTCTGGATCAGAAGAACGCCCTGTCGGTCCTCACTGTGGCCCCGCCTCCTGCTGTCTCTCTGGCTCTGGATTGGTGGACAGGTGGCCCAGGTGGGCGCCTCCCACCAGCACTTCCACCCCCACTCCATAAAGATACCTGGCGACATCACTCTGGGGGGGCTGTTCCCCGTCCATTCCCGGGGCCCCCACGGTCTGCCCTGTGGAGAGCTGAAGAAGGAGAAGGGGATCCACCGTATGGAGGCCATGTTGTACGCTCTGGACCAGATCAACAGCGACCCCGAGCTGCTGCCCAACATCACGCTGGGGGCCCGGATCCTCGACACCTGCTCCAGAGACACCTACGCCCTGGAGCAGTCCCTCACCTTCGTCCAGGCGCTGATCCAGAAAGACACGTCTGACATCCGCTGCTCCAACGGCGAGCCGCCGATCATCCGCAAGCCAGAGAGGGTGGTGGGAGTGATCGGAGCGTCGGCCAGCTCCGTGTCCATCATGGTGGCCAACATCCTGAGACTGTTTGAGGTAAATATGGTAAATGATGTTGACACATCACACGTTGCTGCGTTTGGTTCATGCGGCAGCCGGATGATAGAGGTGATGATGATTTTTACGTCACGCAGACTCAGTTATCAGCTGTGCTGTTGTGTTTGTGAAGAACAGATTTAGCATTTTATATCATCTGTTTATTTCCCATGTTTGAGGTTCAGATGCCAAATTATTGCTGCGTTCTTATGAGCAGGAACTTGGTCAACGATGCGTATTGATCCCATATTACATGTGTGCATCCGTCCATTGATCTGTGGTGATATAAATATGTCAGATTATCCTCTTCAAAGATTTCAGACGCAGGAAGGAGCTTTAAACAGCAGGAAGTCAACAAAAAGAGCTGCTGCTGCTTTTAAAGCAGATCTGGGATCTGGGATTTCTGCTGAAACAGAATAATGTGTTGTGTTTTTTAATTGTTTCAGTTGGGACAGGTAAACACAGAGACAGACGTCCACACAGACAGACAGAGTGGATGAAGTAGTCTGGTTGGTGGATTAATGTTTTAAACAGTTTGTGTCTGGATGACTGACTGTCTCTAATGAAAGCTTTTAATGACTCTGTGTGTGTGTGTTTGTGAGTGTGTTTTCAGAAGATTATTATAACTGAGGTTTGTTAACATCAAACTGAAGCAGCAGAAACACTGGGCCAAACAGATGCACCATGGGAATGTTTTAGAGACACAGGAGGATTCGACCTGTCGAGGTCAGAGTGAAGCTCAGGAAGAGTCCTGCGACGCCTCAGGATGCTCATTAGGAGGAGCTTGTCAACGTACTTGTTACTTACAGTCTGAGCTGCAGCTGTTGGCACACAAACACACTGCATTAACCTTGACCTCGTACTCCGCGCTGAGGATTGTGGGTCACAAAGCCAGTAAAGCATGCAGTTGGACATCTTTGTGTTTTTGGCATTGACAAACTAATCTTTTTGCTCCGTAAACGTATAGAACCTTTCTAGTCTTTCCGACCAATCAAAGCTCTTTCACACTACATCTGCATTCACCGTTCACACACTGGTGGAACAGCTGCAATTCAGGGTTCAGTATCTTGCCCAAGGGCACTCTGACATGCAGCCGGGGGGACCAGGGTGTTGAACCGCCGACCTTCCGATTAACGGCCACCCCGCTCTTCCTCCTGAGCCACAGCCGCCCACTTAGCACTCAGTACGCGGCATAACTCACCCCAGGTGTTCCTCAGATGAGGTGAAGGATTACGTTATTTGCGTTGCATTAGAGGTAACTGACCCTTTGCTAAGCCACGCCCCCCTTAGTTACTGTTGCTAAGTCAAACTTCTATCACGGCGCTGTCGCTGTCTATCACAGCTCTCCCTGGAGGAATATTGTCTCACCGACTCAGACTGATGAGAAAAAATGAAGAAGCTAAATCCTACCGATCAAAAGTGAACCATCTTATTACCTGCAGCACCTGGAAGTCGCTTTGGATAAAAAGCGTCAGCTAAACGTCTAATTATTACAATGACTTATTTCTCAGAACAGCTCGTCTGTAGCTTTGACACACAGCTTAATAAGAAGAAGAGGCGGAGTCAGATGAGCTTTCAGCTTGTGGGGATATTTTCTTTAAGCAGTTCAGTATTTCACTATTAAAGGTTCTGCAGACAAGATCCAACCTGAAAACAGCTGACGTTCGTGTTTGTTTCGCTCCACTGAAGCGTTTCTCTGATGACGATGAAGAGGATGATGATGAACTGTCATAACGAGGTCTGCTTTTAGAAGCTCGTTAATGCGGCGTCCTTCATTAATCTACACACACACACACAGGCGCGTATGTTAATGTGATTATTATTCTGTTTATTGAAGCTCTGACACACATTCAGCCCGGGCTGTTACACAACACTAATCCTGTGTGTGTGTGTGTGCGCTCTCTTTAACCCCACCAGTGTCTCCAGTTTGACCAGTGCTGAGCTCTGAATGAACAGGCTTTAGGAAGCTGTCAGGAAAGCTCGTGTGGTTCAGATGAACTCCAGCCTGCTCGCCCCGTTAGTTCGGTCCGTTGAGGCCGGTTTGGACTAAATGCTTGACAGAGACCACCTGAACAGAGGCGGTTCATTCGGTGATGTGAAAGTAAACTGAACCACAGGACTTTATGACTCCCATCCGGATCAATTCCTTCTGAAAAGCTCATATTTATTAAAAACTAAACCAAGATATTTAAAGGAAGTGATGTTCTTTAAGCCCATTGATCATCCTGCTGTTCACGCTGCTTTCTAAACTGTATAAGCTGAGTTTTTTTTATTGTTAATAGCAGGTCTCCATTTACGACACCACAGACTCATAATATTAATGATAAAATATGGATGATCCATGTTTCAGATCCCTCAGGTGAGCTATGCGTCCACGGCGCCGGAGCTCAGCGACAACAACCGCTACGACTTCTTTTCTCGGGTGGTTCCTCCGGACTCGTACCAGGCTCAGGCCATGCTGGACATCGTCAAAGCTCTGGGCTGGAACTACGTCTCCACACTCGCCTCTGAGGGAAACTACGGGGAGAGCGGAGTGGAGGCCTTCATGCAGATCTCCAGAGAAGCTGGTGTGTTCCTCTTTGTTCTGTTTTATTCTTTGGATTTTCTTCTCTCTGTGCTGGGTTTTCCGGGAACATCTCACTGTTTCCCCTGCAGATTTCTAAACATTAAATGGTCTGAAGAGGTTTGAGTAAGGAGTTCTGATACTGTTCTTCAGCTTATGTTGTATTAGTACAACAGTTCCTCTTCATCATCTGACTCTTTGTGAGCATATTCAGGAATATCCATCTGATGCGTCCATGTCAGCAGGTTGTTTTGGGACGTAGATTTTTTTATTTTAACCTTCAAATTATCTTCTGCGCTCGTTGCTGCATCTAATAAACTCTTCTCCGTACTCTCCTCTGTGGATGTAGTTCTGCAGGTCTCATTAAACCTCTGCTGCTTGGCTCGGGTTTATCTGAGAAAATATTCTGGCACACAGTTGGTCTGTAAACTCTCATCATCATCATTTAAAATAAGTAGAAGGAACAGCTGAGAAGTTGCTCCGGTTATAAAAAGTTTTTAGAGTTCGTCCACCAAAGAACAACGTCCAGCACGCCGTCTGGATGTAAGCCAGGTTCTTGTGTGTCCACACAATGAACGGATGTTCGGCCTCCTCCAGGGCGAGCGCAGACCCTGATGAAGCAGCGGTACAAGTTGGCAAAACCGAGTAACTGCTTGAGATGCTTAATAGAGGTGGGTTTGGGCCACTTTTCCACCGCCTGGATCTTTTCAGGGTCCCCCAGAATGGAAACAGAAGTGACACGAAACACTCATGAGACCGTGCTTAGGCTGAAGGGCAGGGCTAGATACTCAAAACGGCAGAGTGGCTTGTTAAAAGCTGTTTTTTTCTGATGTAATTTTTAAAATAAAGGAAAAACCAGATGATTCCCAGGAAGGCCTGGGATCTCTGGTGAAGAGATCAGTGGAGCAGTTATGGGCGATGTGGAGGAAATGAGAAAGCGAGCTGTTTACTGGAAACTCCTCCTAAATCATGACTGGCAGAGGAAACCCTTGAAAATAAAGTATATCTGATGAAGGTCAGGGAGTTTAATGGTGAGGAGCGGCCTCTACTAGGGAGGGGCAGATTGCAGGCAGGAAGAATTACAAAAGGAACTCAAGCTAACCAGCTTCCCACGGGACAAATCTAAATGAGGACTGTAAACAACATCATGGAAGATTAGGCGCCGCTATCTTTGCAGACTGCAATTCACCGCTGTCGTAACTAAATACTTGTACACGTGCATTTGTTATGATTTCTTAAATTGTGTTCAAAAGCTACTTGGGTGGCGAGCTAACCAACAAAGCTAGAAAGCAAACTCAAGGCTTCAAAATGGCGGTCTACAAACCAAAGGGTGACGTCACCATGACTACGCCCACTTCTTATATATAGTCTGTGGTCTGATCCCTGGAGTGGCAACGCCAGAGACTCACCATACACATGATCACAAGTCAATGTTCCATAAATATTATTTTAAAGCTGTTATTTTATTATCGCTACGTAATGTTGCTTTAACCAGGGGTGAAGCTTTAGGAGCACGTGGGGAGGAATTATAAATATACTCCAGATTGTTACCAGACAGCTGCAGAGGCTTTGCTGCGGAGAGTGGCGTGAGCGAGGAGTTTGCCGTTGGCTAGGTTTAGGAAAAGGTCATGATTTGGCTTAAGTTAGTTAGTTACACAGGAAACAAACACCTTTTCCTTCTCGGGTTAAAGTACAGTGTTTCATGAACCGAACACCTCCCTTCATAAACTTTGTCACTCTTTATACCTGGCACTGACCTGATGCTTGGAAAATTCAAAATAAAGGGGACCCAGTGCTTTAAAATTTGATGCCAAGGGGCCAAGCGACCATATGTGAAGACTTGGTAGAACACATGTTAGGATCTCAGACTCAGAAGCACGTTGTAGAGAATTTAAAGGAAAAACTGGAATCTCAGTACCTATAAAATAAAACCAAACCTGCTGTTTGTCTCCATCCACTGCTGCTGTGTGAACTCAAGCTCATTGGATGATGGAGATTAAAAGCTGGTGGAGCTAATTCTCCAGCCGCTGCCATGAAACCATCGCAGAAGAATAAGACACAGCGAGGTTCTGTTGTTTGGGGTGGCGATGGCACAATGGATAAGACATATACTTTTGGTGTGAGTGACCCAGGTTCAATTCCCCACTGTGACCCATCCACCATTGTGTCCCTGAGCAAGACACTTAACCCCTCGTTGCTCCAGAGCTGTGCGACCTCTGACATGTACAGCTGTTATAAGTCACTTTGGCTAAAAGCCTCAGCTAAATGAATAAATGTGAATTTAAAAAGAGCTCCAGTCAAATTTTAGTGTTTTAGTCTGAGGTCACAGTCCCCTCGTCACAGGATGCAGATGTGATTTGAGCGCGACTGTTTCAAAGTAAAACTGTCTCTCTTGGTGTCCATGTCTCTCTGTCAGGTGGGGTGTGTATAGCTCAGTCGGTGAAGATTCCTCGCGAGCCGACGGCCGGAGAGTTTGACAAGATCATCAAACGTCTGATGGAGACGAGTAACGCCAGAGGAGTGATCATCTTCGCCAATGAGGACGACATCAAGTAAAAGCACAAACAACACCTGGGGGCTTTAGTGCCAAGCAGGATGGGTGGGGTTTCAGTCCAGCGACGTTGGTTTACTTCTGACCGGGGTACACCGAGGTCACCAGGGTATGGTTATGTTGGAGATCAACCCTGAAAAAGCTCCACTTAATGAAACTGATTCCAGTCCCTGGTGTCAAGTGGACAGAGCCAGAGACATTTTAGAGGAAACACGCCACTCAATCAAATCCTCATTACAACTCTATGGGGAAAGCCCGTAACAGCAAAGATGGCGGTTTTCCCGCCCCTCCCGCTAGAAAGCTAATCATCTGCTTTTAACAGCCAAAGCGGGAAACATATTTCAGCCAATTGCGCGGTTCCACTGACGTAAGGGTCTGTTTTACCTTTACTGCGCATGCGCGGAAGTGGTGACACAAGGATAACCGATCGGGAAAAATGCTTTTTAAACCTTATTTTGGGGCAAAGTTGTCAAACTCTGATTCTAAACTGATTCTATTCATATAGTTTTTATGTCCCGGTGACCAGTATAAGTGAAGTTCAGGCTCTCTGCCCATTCATTTAGACAGGAGCCTGGTCTTGTCAGTCCGAAATAGCTGCCCAAAGGCGTTGCCAAGATGGCGTCCGAGTGGGAGGACTTGCCTAAAAGGGCTTTGACAGAGCCTATTCATTTTCTATGAGGTGCTGGAGATCCAGCTATGTGGTGGATGATGGATAGGCCGCGGAGAATTGACCATTGGTCTTATCTGAATTTGCATTTAAACATAAGTTGCTCTCAACTTCATGCAAAAGAGCCCATCTTGAACAACGCTGCAGACTCACGAAACTCTGGTTAAACTGTAAAAGTAAGGAGTGCTGATCACATATCAGTCAAGGTTCTGTTACCGGATTTCTCAACTCAGATCTTTCCAAAAACGTATTTTAGTGAACTGTTTAGCTAATATGAGAACATTTCTGACCTGGCTGCCAAGTTGAAAACTCAGTCCACAGCTAAGCACCGCCAAACTCTCAGTTTCGTAACCCGCTAGCCCGTGGGTTCATTGGTACGCTGCGTCAAGATGCGTGGTCTCCGGAGTCGGTTCCGTCTCACTTAATATATCTAACACATTCAGTCAATGGAACACTAATAGAAAGATCTCCTGTGCCCTCATAATTTAACTTAATGGTAACTGTTTAGGATCACAGTTTGCTTTTTGTAAAATACGCCGCTCTGCTGCCAGTGGATTTCTCCATGAATACGATATGGTCATTTCTGGATTGGGAAACCCTGGGTCGATTTAGAGAGTTGATAACCAGCTTCGTGGTTCCGCTTAGCCTGATCACGATTAGTTAAGATTAAACATAATATAAGATTGATATATCCTGGGTATGCTGAACTTGCTTCATGGTACAGGTCCCAGTTCATATAAACCACATCAAAATGACCACAAATTATCTCCTATGGTCACATGACTCCAGCTTGACTCCTCCCTCTTTGTCTGGTAGGCGTGTGCTTGAGGCGGCGAGCGCTAACCTGACGGGTCACTTCCTGTTTGTGGGGTCGGACAGCTGGGGAGCAAAGAGTTCACCAATCACAGAGCTGGAGGGCGTAGCAGAGGCGCCGTCACCATCCTGCCCAAGCGGGCTTCAATATACTGGTAAAAATAAAAATGCAGACACATCTTGGACTGACGGACTGAACCTGACTGTGTTTATCTGCGTGTGTCTGTCGCATGAGGCTTTGATCAGTACTTCATGTCTCGTTCTCTGGAGAACAACCGTCGGAACATCTGGTTCAACGAGTTCTGGGAGGACGACTTCAGGTGTAAACTGACACGGCCCGGAATCAAACTGGACCCTGACAAGAAGAAGTGTACAGGTGCTACATACATTAGCGGCGGGATCTGGGTATTGGCGACCGCTGTGAAGCGCATGTCATGTGACCTTGCGTGCGTCCCTGCAGGTGAGGAGAGGATCGGTCGAGACTCGATCTACGAGCAGGAGGGGAAGGTTCAGTTTGTGATCGATGCGGTTTACGCCGTCGCTTACGCTCTACACAGCATGCACCAGGATCTGTGTCCCGGCAGCCCCGGAGTCTGCAGCAACATGGACCCGGTGGAGGGACGCCTGCTGCTCAACTACATCAGAGCCGTCAACTTCAATGGTAAGGAAACAGAAAAACAGACGTGCAGCTTGCTGGCAGGCATCTGGTGGCCAGAGTTAGAGCCAGAGGTGAGTTTGAATTTTATCCAAAGCAAAACGAAAAACCATTTTCGAACCGCTGGCTCTAAAACATGTTTTCTATGGTACAGTGACACAGAGGAAACGCTGTGTTTAATTAATCTAATACTACATGACTGTCTATAAGAAGGACCTGCAACTTTGAGATTTCACACTAATGTTTCACATTCAAAACGAGAGGTAACGTTGTTCTTTACAGCTCACGTTTATTCACAAGTCCGCTCTGTTTTAATCATTTCAGACACACCGACTGTAACTAGAGACAAGCGGCTCGCAGATATATTTAGAATACGTCAAACATTTTAGTGTGACTGCTCATTAAGAACGTTAGCATTCCTGAACTGATAAACACAGCGTTGGCTTTGTGGCTAATTTAGCAACGGTCAGCGATAGCTGCTGTAACGTTACGTTATTAGGAAGTAATGAACCAGGGAGAAATGAGACCTCTCAACTACTGTAATCCTGCTGTGACCCGGGAGAGAGTGCAGTCCAGTTAGCAAGTCTGGAACGAATATTTTCAGTAGAGAAAAAGTGATGAGGGCTGTTTTTATTATTGTCTACGTCATGTAACTGAAGTGACAAACAACTCACCGGGAACACGGAGTGTGAGAGCTCACGGGAGATACTCACCCTGGTTCCGGCAGAGACGGTGTTCTGACGATTTGTGCTTCCTTATCGAAACATTCAATTCAATTTCAATTCAGTTCAATTTTATTTATATAGCGCCAAATCACAACAACAGTTATCTCACAGCGCTTTTCATTAAGAGCAGGTCTAGACCGAACTCTGAAGTTATTTACAGAAGCCCAACAATTCCCACCAAGAGCAGCACTAGGCGACACAGGCAAGGAAAATCTTCCTTTAAGAGGCAGAAACCTCGAGCAGAACCATGGCTCAGGGTGGGCGGGGCATCTGCCTCGACCGGTTGGGGGTGAGAGAGAGAGAGAGAGGGGAGGGGCCTTACCGGCCGGTAAGCAGTCAGCTGATGTTTTGTTTGTGGTGCTGCAGCGCGCCCTCTGTCGGGCAAACTATACAACGCTGAGGGAAGGATCCGACGCTCTCTCTCTCTCTCAGCCGATAATATCTATAAAATGATAAATTGGTCGAGCTCTAGTTGTTAATCCACCTGGCTTCCCATGACTCCAGGTGTGATTGCAGGTATCTAATAATCGGAGTGGTTCTTCTTCCGTGTTGACTGATGGCTGTCCTAGTTGGACTAAGATGTCCTCCATCGGTACTCTCTCTTCTCTGCTCAACACGTGGACACCTGTGTTCAGAAGAGACTCACCTGTCCTTCAGATGGAGGTGGACTCCTGGGTGTCGACCTGATGAGTCACTGATCTGATGACTGCGAGTCTTCAGACATGATGTTCAGACGGTTTAAACTCCAGACAGACAGGAAATGTTCAAGACGACGGTTTCAAAGAGATTTTCAGAGCAGCACAACAAACTGCAGCAGCTTCATCCTGTTAGACATCAAATCCATATTTTATAAAGACGAGAAGCTACAGCAGCTGGAAGACTGGGAGGATTTAATCTGTAACAGCCAGGGCTGCACGCCATGAAACCTGACTGTCTGCCTGACTGTCTGTCTGACCACGCGTCTCTCTCTCTCTACACGAATCCTCTCTGTCATCTGAATATTTAATCAGTTCAGTAAAAGTGTGTTCTTATTTAGGACGTCGGTGTATTTTGGGAGTTTGGCCTTTAGTGAACTCCATGTTGGGTTCAAAGAGATCAGACAGAAGCCTGACATCAGTGCTGAGGCTGACACCTGCAGCCCGACACCTCGTGGTCAGGTGACCTCTGAGGAGGCAGCTGGTTGGTTCGACCGTCTCAGTCTGCTTCAGACAAAATGCTCATCAGATCATCTAAAAGCTTCTTATTCTGCTAACTTCATGACTCAGCTCTCGGTGTTCTACTCTGAGCAGAATCTTATCTTATTTCAGCAGCATTTTCTTCTTTATTCTGAGACACTGAGATAAGTTAAAAATAAGTTAATGCACTTTACATGTTTCCTCCGAGGACTCACTGTTTTACAGTGTGTGTGTGTGTGTGTTAATAATTAAAGTGAGCAGCTGCTGAAAACACTCTGCAGGAAGAAGGTAATGTTTCCATCCACCTGTTTTTATTAACATTTTAAAACAAATGAAAACAGAAAAAAACCAACAGTTTTTTTCTGACATACAGAATATGTCTCACTGACGGACAGAAGGTTTGATAAACTAACTGTCTAAACTGAATTCTGTGAACTTCAGATTGTCCTCAGCTGTGTTTCATGTTGATAAAATGTTAAATAACTTGTCTCCTGCCTGAGAGAACATTATGAAACACTTTGTTCTTGTTCTGTCTCTGTGTTTGGATCTCATGTGTCTGTGTGTGATCTCAAGTGTCTGACTGGTCGTAAGATGTTAAGGATGACCTGTTAAGTAAAACCTGGTGCACACTGGAGGATTTTCAAATCTTAACCAACGTTAAAAACGTGCAGCACCACAGACATAATGTCAGATGTAACCAATTATTAATATTTTAATATTTAATAACGCACACACACCAGACGGGGCTGCGTTTCCCAAAAGCATCGTTGCTACAGTACCAGCTTCCTTGGTTGGAACTACGCAGCTGCAACGCAACTGTTTCCCAAAACCCTGGTTCGAACTATGGAGTTAACTAAGTTGGTAACTTACATGGTACCGAACCATGCGTTAATGACATGCAGGTGTTCAACAAAACCGTAGTTCTGACAAGCGTTCAGCATCCAATATTGCACAGTTTGAAATATGAAGGATTTAATGTGAGAAAGCAGGGAATGTCAGATAATCCTGCTGTACAAACATATTTCAGGTGAAGTTGTTTTTAAATTTAGTTGTAAACGTTATTTTATATGTAGTTTTTAAAGTTCTTTTAAAGGTATCTGTCGGGTCATGTGTAGGGTTGCATTAAGTCAGTAGTAAGTATCTTAGTGTCGACCATCTACAAACAGCAGGTGTTTTTCTCACAGATTACCCATCTGTTCACCATGACTTTAATATTAGTCACCCAGTACAGAGGTTTAAAGACAAGACTTTTAATATTACCTTCATGTTTACATTTCTAGGCCTCTGAGGAAGATGGGTGTCCTCTAGTCTTACAAACATAAATATAAGAAGGGGCAGCATAAAATTCATCAAAGTAATGTAATGAATAAATTCCTGAGAGCTTTCGTTGCCATCATCCATCCATCCATACAGCCATCCATCGTCAACCATTTATCCTGCATAACGGGGGGCTGCAGCCTATCCCAGCTGACCTTGGGCGAAAGGCGGGGTAAACCCTGGACAGGTCGCCAGTCCATCGCAGGGCCCAAGAGATTCATAGCAGTGTTAGAGAAATGAAGATACTTGCAGATTAAACTTATTTTACTGAATGTTTTGTAATCGCTAATAGTTCTTAATTTTTTCTTCTAAAATGTTGCGATTTCTATAAAAAAATGTTATAGCTTATATTTAGGCTAAATAAAATTATTAGGTTTTATATTATTTATATTGTTTATTTTATTAACACTATTGTTGATTTTCTTGTTATTGCCACATTATATGACTAGAATATGAAATGTCTGTATAATAAGTTAGCATAATAATGTCACGTAATATCGGCCACACCTGACATATAGGCAGAATATGAAAGTCAGACGGAAAAAAAGTGGAAATCAGACGAACACATCTGGAAACATGTTAGTTTAATGATGCATCGTACCAAGATGGTTCAACGCTACCTTCCGTGGTTGTACAGGAAACGCTGGGCCGCACAATCTGCATTTATACTGATAATAACTTCAGCGTGGCGTTTCCAGAGAGTTCACAGAAACTTACGAGACTTCAGACAGCAGCAAACATGGAGGCAGACTATTTTCCTCAGCTGGTTGACCTTGTGTGTGCTGTGTTTTGCACGTAAAACAAAAGAAGAGAATCAAACTGTAGATGAACTTCGAGGTATATAGCAACTACAAGTTGCTTTGGATAAAAGCGTCAGCTGAACTACTGATTACACACTTTTATTGCAATCCCCGTCAGCTGTCTCTGACAATCTGGAAGCGTTTATTTGTTGTATTGTGATTTCTCCAAAATTGATAAGACGCTGGTCAGTCATTGTTTCAATGAAACCCCCGTCAAAAGTGACCAGTAGGTTTCACCGTGGAGTGTCGAAGTGTTTCAAAGCCTCGACACAATTCTGGCTCAATTGCTTCGAACATTTCAGTGTTTCAAAAAGCCTTAATCTGACGTCACTCAGATGAAGAAACAGCATCAACCCTCAGTTTTCTGCATCAGGGCACATTTCCAACTGATGGAAGTCGCGGCTCCCACAGCTTCTTCACCTGTCTCCACCTTCCTGTCCACTCGCAGCACGACGTCTGACGAAAACAAAATAATCTGTGATTATTAAGAATGCTGTTTACATGCATGGTTGAGTCGTTTGGCCTTGTTTCCATGTCAGAGGCTTTCTGGCTGCAAGTCGTCCATGAAGGCCATTCCTGACCAGACGTCTCCGGACAGTAGATGAGCTGATGCTACTGCTGGACATCTTCACTGCGTCTGAGGTCCAAAGTGTTTCCCGTTTCTTTGTGCCTCTTCAGAAGAGCCTGGACAGCACATCTGGAAACCCGTTTGCCTTGAAATGTCTGCCTGGGAGAGACCTTGCTGATCCAGAGTAGCTAGCCTGTGCTAAGCCTTGCCACGGCGAATGACTTTTGACAGTAAAGTGTCCAGTTTGACATGCTAAAAGATCAGCTGAATGTTCATGATTATCCAGAAACAGGATAACCAGGACAGGTTGCACCGTGCTTAAAAGCAGGTTCCACCGAGATTTGAACTCGGATCACTGGATTCAAAGTCCAGAGTGCTAACCATTACACCATGGAACCGCTGCGCAAAGACAGGAGGCAGTTTCTTGCACGATATCACCATGTATATTATCAACGCAGAAAAGTCCTCCTGAATTCCTCCCCAAGCTGTTTCAGTTTCAGGCAATGATTGTGTCTAAACCTACATGTTGAACTGGTGATCATTAGCATCTGTTTGGAATAGTTGTTTAATCAAACAGCTGAAGATACACCTATAAAATCCCTGACTTCTGATCTGTGTTACATGAGGCCGTTTGGAGGACTTGGAAGCAGCTCAGGGAAGTCTTTCTAAGGTGGATGAAAAGGGAAATATAGTAATCAAGACAGGAGCAAATATGCACATGCTTAATCATCTCCCTCTCAGCTAAGGTTGGCGATGTTCCTCAGCTGGTAGAAACAGGAGCTAACCAAACTATTCACACACTGATGAAGACTCAAAGCCTGACCCATGGAAAGACCTAGCTTACGGAGGCTAGGTTTAACAGAAGAGGATAAAGAGCCAAGACTTTTCACCCTTTCAGGGACGCCATCAGTAGGGCAGAAATAAGAACTTCTCTGTTTTGAGCGTCATGCTGTGTTGAAGAAGACTTGAAACTTGCGACTGAGACCATAAACTCATTAGGAAAGTGTTTACTGAAGAAATAAATCAGCTGAGAAGTAGAAAAAATTTTGTCATGGACTTCTATACAATCACACTTCTTTCTCCAGCCGGTGGAGACGCCCCCTGATGGCTGCTGGAGGGAATGCAGGCGTAAGTTACTTCAGCATTGGCTTCACTTCTCAGACCCAGAGGTTGCAGCTTTATCTAATCTAATAAAAGTAATCTTTCAGGCCCGGCTTGATGTGGGAGGCATGTTCCCCTACCAGGTTTCGTTCACACAACAAAAGAATGATGCTGATATAAAGGAAGTTCCGTCCTTCCATCTTTCCGTCCTTCCATCCTTCCATCGTCACTGTGTGAGACTTGTCTGTCTCTGTTTGTGTCCTACAGGAAGTGCAGGTACGAGTGTTATGTTCAATGAAAATGGAGACGCACCCGGCCGCTACGATATCTTCCAGTTCCAGATGACCAATCACAGCAATCCTGGTTACCATGTCATCGGCCAATGGACCAATAACCTGAGACTCAACGTAAGAAGCTGATTGGATCAAATAGAAAGCTGAAACATGAAACAACATTCTAGATTTCTCTTACTCTCTCTCTTTACCTGTCTGTCAGTTGGAGGAGATGCAGTGGTCTGGAGGAGATAAATCCGTCCCAGACTCCATCTGTAGTTTTCCTGTAATCCAGAGAGAGGAAGAAGATGGTGAAAGGAGTTTCCTGCTGCTGGCACTGTGAGGTAAAACCATCATCAAGTTTTCTTTTCTTATCTTTAATCATTTCAATTTGAGTGTATGGCATTGATTTTCAAACAGACCCTGCCTGCTCTTAGATTTGCTTTTCTTTTACTCAAACTGTGTGCTTGCTGCTTGGAATTGGATATTTTGTTGCTTGCACAGGTTTCTTCTTCTTTTTGGATTTTTTTATGTAAGAACGCTGTCAGAATCTCTCAACCAATAGAATGCAAGGCAGTGCTGAACAGTGAAATGATCCCTGCTCGTTGTGGGTGCATTCGCTTTACTTCTCATAGTGTGCCATACTGGGTCCATGCACTCCTGCCCTCCACAGCTTTATTATATACTTCCTTTGCTTTCCTTACAGCTTATGAAACACAAGGACATTTATTACATACAGTACATCAGTGCTGGTACTTTTTACTACAATAGCTACACAGGGTATAAAAGTAGCCGTATAGCACACCGGCTTCACCGGCCTCTAATTTGAAATGATGTTCTTTGGGCTGTGTCTCTGAGTTCTGTGCTGTGCTGGCCGCAGCCCTTGTCAAGAAATGGACCAGCGTTTTATCTCTTTGCTTCTATAGTCTTTGGCCAAAGTCACGGACTTTCATGCATTCTATTGGTTGAGGGATATTAACAGGTTTATTGCACAAAAGATCCAAGAGCAGAGCAGAAATCTGAGAGCTGATGTGTGGCCGAGCTGCCTGATCGTCAGTGGAAGGTCTGAAGCTGAAGGCAGGAATATAAGTGAGTCCAAGCACACAGTTTGAGCAAATTTAAGCACAAGCAGTCTTTTTGAGCTTAAGGGCAGGATTACACAATCTAAACATGAAATCAACAAGTCATGCTCTCAAATTGAAAGATCACGCACTTAGATAAAGACAGGAAAACAATGCCATGTTAGCTTTAAAAGATTAGATGAGGATGAGACAGAGCATCCAGTTTTTTAGTCTTTATTAGTTTTTTTCAAGTCTTTGTTAGACAGCTGACAGTAGAGCGATGACGGGAAACCAGGGGACAAAGGTCCATGGCTAGAACCCCAGACATTGTGGTCCAAACCCTGTACAACCAAGGAACTCAGCAACGTACTGCTGAGAACAATGTCAGCAAAAGATTTCTGAGAACATATTTTTGCCACCTATAAGGAGGCCCACTGAAATTCAACATGAATTCAAGTGTACATGTTTAGAATATTTTCAGTGCTTTACTTTGTCAAACAGCCATTTCCTTTGGAATTAAATTTTTTCAACTGTAAGGCAAGAGAAGGCCAGGCAAGTTTATTTGAATTTACATTTCAGCAACAAGGCAATTCAAAGTGCTTTATATAAAAATAATAGCAGCAGAGGAAAAATTAAAAAATGACATTTAGATACAATTTTTAAAAAGAGTTAAATAGAAAAAAATACGAACAAGTTGATTTACCCAGTAAACCTATTCGCTCTCCTGTAATTTCTTTCCTTCCTGTCACACCAGTCAAACCTTGTACAATATTTATTAAATATCTTGGTAAAAGCTGTCAAAAAGCAGAAAAAAACTTTTTTACTAATTCTATGCATAAGCACAACTTGGCCTTGCAGTACCAGAGGTCAGCTGCCAGTAATACACTGAATGTGGATATGTACCTCTAACCCAAACTTTAACTTCAGATAATTGATAATAATGATAATAATGATGATTACACAAAATGTTCAAAGTAGATATTTTAAATGAAAATTATGAATAATGCAAATGTTCATCTGGTTTAAGAGGAAGCAGTTCAAAATTATACATGAAGGTAAAAGCAGGGGTCATCTGCATAGAGAGATAATGAGAGACAACATCACATTTAACCTCATGGCGTCATCAGACCAAGTAGATATTTTAAATGAAAACTATGACTAATACAAATGTTCATCTGGAAGTTTAACAGGAAGCTGGTCAAAATTATACATGAAGGTAAAAGCAGGGGTCATCTGCATAGAGAGATAATGAGTGACAACCACTGATAGAACAATCACTCAAGAAGGTCCAGCACAGCTGTATGTCTCCCTCACCAATCTCTCTGTCTCTGACCTTTCTGCAGCTCTGTGATGGGTATCAGTACCAGTTGGATGAGTTTACCTGCGAGACCTGTCCGTCAGACATGCGCCCTGTTCCCAACCGAACGGCCTGTCGTCCGACTCCAATCATCAAACTGGAGTGGAACTCCCCCTTCGCCCTAGTGCCTGCCTCCCTCGCCATGCTTGGTATCTTGGCAACTAGCTCTGTGGTGATCACCTTCATCCGCTTCAACGACACGCCCATTGTCAGGGCATCAGGGAGGGAGCTTAGCTACGTACTGCTGACAGGTAAACACTAAGACTGACAGGTGAATACTGCAATCAGGTAACAAAACATTTACATTTAAATCCAAAGCATTATCCAAAGCAACTTATATTTAAGGAACAACATACAACGTCATTAGAGATCAGCACAAGTTCTACTGACAGGTCATGACTGCTATCTACAGGTAGATAGCCTATTATTTTAAATAGTTCAATTCATCATTGAATTGGTGTCAAAGATGTACCTCCTGTCAAGGTATGCTCTATCGGAACAAATGATTCTCAGCAGGTGTCAGACTCAAGTAGGTTTCTGTCTTCTCAATCATTCTTTTTGTGATTTTGAGGGGGTGGTCTGTCGTTGCTAAGCCAGCAATTAGCATCTAGCATGAGATCTGTAACTTTACAACTGGCTGTGCCTCACCAATCGTCACTCCTATTTCCTCAACCAACAGTGTTATCGCCGCGTGTAGTATCTATGGAAAGAGTAGACGTGGGAAAGCGGTCCGGGCAGGTGGTTTCCAAAGCTATCCGACAAGTGGAAAGAGCACATATGTCATGATACAGTACGCTACAACGCTATATACTGTACATA
>JALXJV020000014.1:34467415-34511310 GCA_024633595.2 Lepomis macrochirus
ATGCTAATTGCTGGCTTAGCAACGACAGACCACCCCTCAAAATCACAAAAAGAATGATTGAGAAGACAGAAACCTACTTGAGTCTGACACCTGCTGAGAATCATTTGTTCCGATAGAGCATACCTTGACAGGAGGTACATCTTTGACACCAATTCAATGATGAATTGAACTATTTAAAATAATAGGCTATCTACCTGTAGATAGCAGTCATGACCTGTCAGTAGAACTTGTCAGTATTTACTGGTCATTATTAGTACTCACCTTTCATTATAACTCTTACTTCGTTCCCTGGGCGTTTATCCCTTTGATGCAGTATGCACTTACTTGTATTTATTGCTTCTCCCACTAAATCTGTTGTTACGTGCTGATCTCTAATGACGTTGTATGTTGTTCCTTAAATATAAGTTGCTTTGGATAATGCTTTGGATTTAAATGTAAATGTTTTGTTACCTGATTGCAGTATTCACCTGTCAGTCTTAGTGTTTACCTGTCAGCAGTACGTAGCTAAGCTCCCTCCCTGATGCCCTGACAATGGGCGTGTCGTTGAAGCGGATGAAGGTGATCACCACAGAGCTAGTTGCCAAGATACCAAGCATGGCGAGGGAGGCAGGCACTAGGGCGAAGGGGGAGTTCCACTCCAGTTTGATGATTGGAGTCGGACGACAGGCCGTTCGGTTGGGAACAGGGCGCATGTCTGACGGACAGGTCTCGCAGGTAAACTCATCCAACTGGTACTGATACCCATCACAGAGCTGCAGAAAGGTCAGAGACAGAGAGATTGGTGAGGGAGACATACAGCTGTGCTGGACCTTCTTGAGTGATTGTTCTATCAGTGGTTGTCACTCATTATCTCTCTATGCAGATGACCCCTGCTTTTACCTTCATGTATAATTTTGACCAGCTTCCTGTTAAACTTCCAGATGAACATTTGTATTAGTCATAGTTTTCATTTAAAATATCTACTTGGTCTGATGACGTCATGAGGTTAAATGTGATGTTGTCTCTCATTATCTCTCTATGCAGATGACCCCTGCTTTTACCTTCATGTATAATTTTGAACTGCTTCCTCTTAAACCAGATGAACATTTGCATTATTCATAATTTTCATTTAAAATATCTACTTTGAACATTTTGTGTAATCATCATTATTATCATTATTATCAATTATCTGAAGTTAAAGTTTGGGTTAGAGGTACATATCCATATTCAGTGTATTACTGGCAGCTGATCTCTGGTACTGCAAGGCCAAGTTGTGCTTATGCATAGAATTAGTAAAAAGGTTTTTTTCTGCTTTTTGACAGCTTTTACCAAGATATTAAATAAATATTGTACAAGGTTTGACTGGTGTGACAGGAAGGAAAGAAATTACAGGAGAGCGAATAGGTTTACTGGGTAAATCAACTTGTTCGTATTTTTTTCTATTTAACTCTTTTTAAAAATTGTATCTAAATGTCATTTTTTAATTTTTCCTCTGCTGCTATTATTTTTATATAAAGCACTTTGAATTGCCTTGTTGCTGAAATGTAAATTCAAATAAACTTGCCTGGCCTTCTCTTGCCTTACAGTTGAAAAAATTTAATTCCAAAGGAAATGGCTGTTTGACAAAGTAAAGCACTGAAAATATTCTAAACATGTACACTTGAATTCATGTTGAATTTCAGTGGGCCTCCTTATAGGTGGCAAAAATATGTTCTCAGAAATCTTTTGCTGACATTGTTCTCAGCAGTACGTTGCTGAGTTCCTTGGTTGTACAGGGTTTGGACCACAATGTCTGGGGTTCTAGCCATGGACCTTTGTCCCCTGGTTTCCCGTCATCGCTCTACTGTCAGCTGTCTAACAAAGACTTGAAAAAAACTAATAAAGACTAAAAAACTGGATGCTCTGTCTCATCCTCATCTAATCTTTTAAAGCTAACATGGCATTGTTTTCCTGTCTTTATCTAAGTGCGTGATCTTTCAATTTGAGAGCATGACTTGTTGATTTCATGTTTAGATTGTGTAATCCTGCCCTTAAGCTCAAAAAGACTGCTTGTGCTTAAATTTGCTCAAACTGTGTGCTTGGACTCACTTATATTCCTGCCTTCAGCTTCAGACCTTCCACTGACGATCAGGCAGCTCGGCCACACATCAGCTCTCAGATTTCTGCTCTGCTCTTGGATCTTTTGTGCAATAAACCTGTTAATATCCCTCAACCAATAGAATGCATGAAAGTCCGTGACTTTGGCCAAAGACTATAGAAGCAAAGAGATAAAACGCTGGTCCATTTCTTGACAAGGGCTGCGGCCAGCACAGCACAGAACTCAGAGACACAGCCCAAAGAACATCATTTCAAATTAGAGGCCGGTGAAGCCGGTGTGCTATACGGCTACTTTTATACCCTGTGTAGCTATTGTAGTAAAAGTACCAGCACTGATGTACTGTATGTAATAAATGTCCTTGTGTTTCATAAGCTGTAAGGAAAGCAAAGGAAGTATATAATAAAGCTGTGGAGGGCAGGAGTGCATGGACCCAGTATGGCACACTATGAGAAGTAAAGCGAATGCACCCACAACGAGCAGGGATCATTTCACTGTTCAGCACTGCCTTGCATTCTATTGGTTGAGAGATTCTGACAGCGTTCTTACATAAAAAAATCCAAAAAGAAGAAGAAACCTGTGCAAGCAACAAAATATCCAATTCCAAGCAGCAAGCACACAGTTTGAGTAAAAGAAAAGCAAATCTAAGAGCAGGCAGGGTCTGTTTGAAAATGAATGCCATACACTCAAACTGAAATGATTAAAGATAAGAAAAGAAAACTTGATGATGGTTTTACCTCACAGTGCCAGCAGCAGGAAACTCCTTTCACCATCTTCTTCCTCTCTCCTGGATTACAGGGAAAACTACAGATGGAGTCTGGGACGGATTTATCTCCTCCAGACCACTGCATCTCCTCCAACTGACAGACAGGTAAAGAGAGAGAGTAAGAGAAATCTAGAATGTTGTTTCATGTTTCAGCTTTCTATTTGATCCAATCAGCTTCTTACGTTGAGTCTCAGGTTATTGGTCCATTGGCCGATGACATGGTAACCAGGATTGCTGTGATTGGTCATCTGGAACTGGAAGATATCGTAGCGGCCGGGTGCGTCTCCATTTTCATTGAACATAACACTCGTACCTGCACTTCCTGTAGGACACAAACAGAGACAGACAGGTCTCACACAGTGACGATGGAAGGATGGAAGGACGGAAAGATGGAAGGACGGAAGGACGGAAGGATGGAAGGACGGAACTTCCTTTATATCAGCATCATTCTTTTGTTGTGTGAACGAAACCTGGTAGGGGAACATGCCTCCCACATCAAGCCGGGCCTGAAAGATTACTTTTATTAGATTAGATAAAGCTGCAACCTCTGGGTCTGAGAAGTGAAGCCAATGCTGAAGTAACTTACGCCTGCATTCCCTCCAGCAGCCATCAGGGGGCGTCTCCACCGGCTGGAGAAAGAAGTGTGATTGTATAGAAGTCCATGACAAAATTTTTCTACTTCTCAGCTGATTTATTTCTTCAGTAAACACTTTCCTAATGAGTTTATGGTCTCAGTCGCAAGTTTCAAGTCTTCTTCAACACAGCATGACGTTCAAAACAGAGAAGTTCTTATTTCTGCCCTACTGATGGCGTCCTGAAAGGGTGAAAAGTCTTGGCTCTTTATCCTCTTCTGTTAAACCTAGCCTCCGTAAGCTAGGTCTTTCCATGGGTCAGGCTTTGAGTCTTCATCAGTGTGTGAATAGTTTGGTTAGCTCCTGTTTCTACCAGCTGAGGAACATCGCCAACCTTAGCTGAGAGGGAGATGATTAAGCATGTGCATATTTGCTCCTGTCTTGATTACTATATTTCCCTTTTCATCCACCTTAGAAAGACTTCCCTGAGCTGCTTCCAAGTCCTCCAAACGGCCTCATGTAACACAGATCAGAAGTCAGGGATTTTATAGGTGTATCTTCAGCTGTTTGATTAAACAACTATTCCAAACAGATGCTAATGATCACCAATTTAACATGCAGAGACACAATCATTGCCTGAAACTGAAACAGCTTGGGGAGGAATTCAGGAGGACTTTTCTGCGTTGATAATATACATGGTGATATCGTGCAAGAAACTGCCTCCTGTCTTTGCGCAGCGGTTCCATGGTGTAATGGTTAGCACTCTGGACTTTGAATCCAGTGATCCAAGTTCAAATCTCGGTGGAACCTGCTTTTAAGCACGAGTGCAACCTGTCCTGGTTATCCTGTTTCTGGATAATCATGAACATTCAGCTGATCTTTTAGCATGTCAAACTGGACACTTTACTGTCAAAAGTCATTCGCCGTGGCAAGGCTTAGCACAGGCTAGCTACTCTGGATCAGCAAGGTCTCTCCCAGGCAGACATTTCAAGGCAAACGGGTTTCCAGATGTGCTGTCCAGGCTCTTCTGAAGAGGCACAAAGAAACGGGAAACACTTTGGACCTCAGACGCAGTGAAGATGTCCAGCAGTAGCATCAGCTCATCTACTGTCCGGAGACGTCTGGTCAGGAATGGCCTTCATGGACGACTTGCAGCCAGAAAGCCTCTGACATGGAAACAAGGCCAAACGACTCAACCATGCATGTAAACAGCATTCTTAATAATCACAGATTATTTTGTTTTCGACCAGACGCCGTGGCTGGCGAAAGTGGACAGGAAGGTGGAGACAGGTGAAGAAGCTGTGGGAGCCGCGACTTCCATCAGTTGGAAATGTGCCCTGATGCAGAAAACTGAGGGTTGATGCTGTTTCTTCATCTGAGTGACGTCAGATTAAGGCTTTTTGAAACACTGAAATGTTCGAAGCAATTGAGCCAGAATTGTGTCGAGGCTTTGAAACACTTCGACACTCCACGGTGAAACCTACTGGTCACTTTTGACGGGGGTTTCATTGAAACAATGACTGACCAGCGTCTTATCAATTTTGGAGAAATCACAATACAACAAATAAACGCTTCCAGATTGTCAGAGACAGCAGACGGGGATTGCAATAAAAGTGTGTAATCAGTAGTTCAGCTGACGCTTTTATCCAAAGCAACTTGTAGTTGCTATATACGCCTCGAGTTCATCTACAGTTTGATTCTCTTCTTTTGTTTTTACGTGCAAAACACAGCACACACAAGGTCAACCAGCTGAGGAAAATAGTCTGCCTCCATGTTTGCTGCTGTCTGAAGTCTCGTAAGTTTCTGTGAACTCTCTGGAAACGCCACGCTGAAGTTATTATCAGTATAAATGCAGATTGTGCGGCCCAGCGTTTCCTGTACAACCACGGAAGGTAGCGTTGAACCATCTTGGTACGATGCATCATTAAACTAACATGTTTCCAGATGTGTTCGTCTGATTTCCACTTTTTTTCCGTCTGACTTTCATATTCTGCCTATATGTCAGGTGTGGCCGATATTACATGACATTATTATGCTAACTTATTATACAGACATTTCATATTCTAGTCATATAATGTGGCAATAACAAGAAAATCAACAATAGTGTTAATAAAATAAACAATATAAATAATATAAAACCTAATAATTTTATTTAGCCTAAATATAAGCTATAACATTTTTTTATAGAAATCGCAACATTTTAGAAGAAAAAATTAAGAACTATTAGCGATTACAAAACATTCAGTAAAATAAGTTTAATCTGCAAGTATCTTCATTTCTCTAACACTGTTATGAATCTCTTGGGCCCTGCGATGGACTGGCGACCTGTCCAGGGTTTACCCCGCCTTTCGCCCAATGTCAGCTGGGATAGGCTGCAGCCCCCCGTTATGCAGGATAAATGGTTGATGGATGGCTGTATGGATGGATGGATGATGGCAACGAAAGCTCTCAGGAATTTATTCATTACATTACTTTGATGAATTTTATGCTGCCCCTTCTTATATTTATGTTTGTAAGACTAGAGGACACCCATCTTCCTCAGAGGCCTAGAAATGTAACCATGAAGGTAATATTAAAAGTCTTGTCTTTAAACCTCTGTACTGGGTGACTAATATTAAAGTCATGGTGAACAGATGGGTAATCTGTGAGAAAAACACCTGCTGTTTGTAGATGGTCGACACTAAGATACTTACTACTGACTTAATGCAACCCTACACATGACCCGACAGATACCTTTAAAAGAACTTTAAAAAACTACATATAAAATAACGTTTACAACTAAATTTAAAAACAACTTCACCTGAAATATGTTTGTACAGCAGGATTATCTGACATTCCCTGCTTTCTCACATTAAATCCTTCATATTTCAAACTGTGCAATATTGGATGCGAACGTTTGTCAGAACTACGGTTTTGTTGAACACCTGCGTCGCTTAACGATGGTTCGTACCATGTAAGTTACCAACTTAGTTAACTCCATAGTCCGAACCAGGGTTTTGGGAAACAGTTGCGTTGCAGCTGCGTAGTTCCAACCAAGGAAGCTGGTACTGTAGCAACGATGCTTTTGGGAAACGCAGCCCCGTCTGGTGTGTGTGCGTTATTAAATATTAAAATATTAATAATTGGTTAAATCTGACATTATGTCTGTGGTGCTGCACGTTTTTAACGTTGGTTAAGATTTGAAAATCCTCCAGTGTGCACCAGGTTTTACTTAACAGGTCATCCTTAACATCTTACGACCAGTCAGACACTTGAGATCACACACAGACACATGAGATCCAAACACAGAGACAGAACAAGAACAAAGTGTTTCATAATGTTCTCTCAGGCAGGAGACAAGTTATTTAACATTTTATCAACATGAAACACAGCTGAGGACAATCTGAAGTTCACAGAATTCAGTTTAGACAGTTAGTTTATCAAACCTTCTGTCCGTCAGTGAGACATATTCTGTATGTCAGAAAAAAACTGTTTGTTTTTTTCTGTTTTCATTTGTTTTAAAATGTTAATAAAAACAGGTGGATGGAAA
This sequence comes from Lepomis macrochirus, assembly GCA_024633595.2. Lineage (NCBI taxonomy): Eukaryota > Metazoa > Chordata > Actinopteri > Centrarchiformes > Centrarchidae > Lepomis > Lepomis macrochirus. The sequence goes on from JALXJV020000014.1 coordinate 34,474,357, forward strand.
CATTACCTTCTTCCTGCAGAGAGTTTTCAGCAGCTGCTCACTTTAATTATTAACACACACACACACACACTGTAAAACAGTGAGTCCTCGGAGGAAACATGTAAAGTGCATTAACTTATTTTTAACTTATTATCTCAGTGTCTCAGAATAAAGAAGAAAATGCTGCTGAAATAAGATAAGATTCTGCTCAGAGCAGAACACCGAGAGCTGATTCATGAAGTTGGCAGAATAAGAAGCTTTTAGATGATCTGATGAGCATTTTGTCTGAAGCAGACTGAGACGGTCGAACCAACCAGCTGCCTCCTCAGAGGTCACCTGACCACGAGGTGTCGGGCTGCAGGTGTCAGCCTCAGTACTGATGTCAGGCTTCTGTCTGATCTCTTTGAACCCAACATGGAGTTCACTAAAGGCCAAACTCCCAAAATACACCGACGTCCTAAATAAGAACACACTTTTACTGAACTGATTAAATATTCAGATGACAGAGAGGATTCGTGTAGAGAGAGAGAGACGCGTGGTCAGACAGACAGTCAGGCAGACAGTCAGGTTTCATGGCGTGCAGCCCTGGCTGTTACAGATTAAATCCTCCCAGTCTTCCAGCTGCTGTAGCTTCTCGTCTTTATAAAATATGGATTTGATGTCTAACAGGATGAAGCTGCTGCAGTTTGTTGTGCTGCTCTGAAAATCTCTTTGAAACCGTCGTCTTGAACATTTCCTGTCTGTCTGGAGTTTAAACCGTCTGAACATCATGTCTGAAGACTCGCAGTCATCAGATCAGTGACTCATCAGGTCGACACCCAGGAGTCCACCTCCATCTGAAGGACAGGTGAGTCTCTTCTGAACACAGGTGTCCACGTGTTGAGCAGAGAAGAGAGAGTACCGATGGAGGACATCTTAGTCCAACTAGGACAGCCATCAGTCAACACGGAAGAAGAAGCACTCCGATTATTAGATACCTGCAATCACACCTGGAGTCATGGGAAGCCAGGTGGATTAACAACTAGAGCTCGACCAATTTATCATTTTATAGATATTATCGGCTGAGAGAGAGAGAGAGAGAGCGTCGGATCCTTCCCTCAGCGGTGTATAGTTTGCCCGACAGAGGGCGCGCTGCAGCACCACAAACAAAACATCAGCTGACCGCTTACCGGCCGGTAAGGCCCCTCCCCTCTCTCTCTCTCTCTCACCCCCTCACCCCAACCGGTCGAGGCAGATGCCCCCCCACCCTGAGCCATGGTTCTGCTCGAGGTTTCTGCCTCTTAAAGGAAGTTTTTCCTTGCCTGTGTCGCCTAGTGCTGCTCTTGGTGGGAATTGTTGGGCTTCTGTAAATAACTTCAGAGTTCGGTCTAGACCTGCTCTTTATGAAAAGCGCTATGAGATAACTGTTGTTGTGATTTGGCGCTATATAAATAAAATTGAATTGAATTGAATTGAATTGAATTGAATGTTTCGATAAGGAAGCACAAATCGTCAGAACACCGTCTCTGCCGGAACCAGGGTGAGTATCTCCCGTGAGCTCTCACACTCCGTGTTCCTGGTGAGTTGTTTGTCACTTCAGTTACATGACGTAGACAATAATAAAAACAGCCCTCATCACTTTTTCTCTACTGAAAATATTCGTTCCAGACTTGCTAACTGGACTGCACTCTCTCCCGGGTCACAGCAGGATTACAGTAGTTGAGAGGTCTCATTTCTCCCTGGTTCATTACTTCCTAATATTATGTAACAACGTTACAGCAGCTATCGCTGACCGTTGCTAAATTAGCCACAAAGCCAACGCTGTGTTTATCAGTGGAGTGCTAACGTTGTTAATTAGCAGTTTGACGTATTCTAAATATATCTGCGAGCCGCTTGTCTCTAGTTACAGTCGGTGTGTCTGAAATGATTAAAACAGAGCGGACTTGTGAATAAACGTGAGCTGTAAAGAACAACGTTACCTCTCGTTTTGAATGTGAAACATTAGTGTGAAATCTCAAAGGTGCAGGTCCTCCTTGTAGACAGTCATGTTGTATTAGATTAATTAAACACAGCGTTTCCTCTGTGTCACTGTACCATAGAAAACATGTTTTAGAGCCAGCGGTTCGAAAATGGTTTTTCGTTTTGCTTTGGATAAAATTCAAACTCACCTCTGGCTCTAACTCTGGCCACCAGATGCCTGCCAGCAAGTCTGTTTTTCTGTTTCCTTACCATTGAAGTTGACGGCTCTGATGTAGTTGAGCAGCAAGCGTCCCTCCACCGGGTCCATGTTGCTGCAGACTCCGGGGCTGCCGGGACACAGATCCTGGTGCATGCTGTGTAGAGCGTAAGCGACGGCGTAAACCGCGTCGATCACAAACTGAACCTTCCCCTCCTGCTCGTAGATCGAGTCTCGACCGATCCTCTCCTCACCTGCAGGGACGCACGCAAGGTCACATGACATGAGCTTCACAGCGGTCGCCAATACCCAGATCCCGCCGCTTAATGTATGTGCGCACCTGTACACTTCTTCTTGTCAGGGTCCAGTTTGATTCCGGGCCGTGTCAGTTTACACCTGAAGTCGTCCTCCCAGAACTCGTTGAACCAGATGTTCCGACGGTTGTTCTCCAGAGAACGAGACATGAAGTACTGATCAAAGCCTGTGCGACAGACACACGCAGATAAACACAGTCAGGTTCAGTCCGTCAGTCCAAGATGTGTCTGCATTTTTATTTTTACCGTATATTGAAGCCCGTTTGGGCAGGATGGTGACGGCACCCTCTGCTACGTCCTCCAGCTCTGTGATTGGTGAACTCTTTGCTCCCCAGCTGTCCGACCCCACAAACAGGAAGTGACCCGTCAGGTTAGCGCGCCTCGCCGCCTCAAGCACACGTCTACCAGACAAAGAGGGGAGGAGTCAAGCTGGAGTCATGTGACCATAGGAGATAATTTGTGGTCATTTTGATGTGGTTTATATGAACTGGGACCTGTACCATGAAGCAAGTTCAGCATACCCAGGATATATCAATCTTATATTATGTTTAATCTTAACTAATCGTGATCAGGCTAAGCGGAACCACGAAGCTGGTTATCAACTCTCTAAATCGACCCAGTGTTTCCCAATCCAGAAATGACCATATCGTATTCATGGAGAAATCCACTGGCAGCAGAGCGGCGTATTTTACAAAAAGCAAACTGTAATCCTAAACAGTTACCATTAAGTTAAATTATGAGGGCACAGGAGATCTTTCTATTAGTGTTCCATTGACTGAATGTGTTAGATATATTAAGTGAGACGGAACCGACTCCGGAGACCACGCATCTTGACGCAGCGTACCAATGAACCCACGGGCTAGCGGGTTACGAAACTGAGAGTTTGGCGGTGCTTAGCTGTGGACTGAGTTTTCAACATGGCAGCCAGGTCAGAAATGTTCTCATATTAGCTAAACAGTTCACTAAAATACGCTTTTGGAAAGATCTGAGTTGAGAAATCCGGTAACAGAACCTTGACTGATATGTGATCAGCACTCCTTACTTTTACAGTTTAACCAGAGTTTCGTGAGTCTGCAGCGTTGTTCAAGATGGGCTCTTTTGCATGAAGTTGAGAGCAACTTATGTTTAAATGCAAATTCAGATAAGACCAATGGTCAATTCTCCGCGGCCTATCCATCATCCACCACATAGCTGGATCTCCAGCACCTCATAGAAAATGAATAGGCTCTGTCAAAGCCCTTTTAGGCAAGTCCTCCCACTCGGACGCCATCTTGGCAACGCCTTTGGGCAGCTATTTCGGACTGACAAGACCAGGCTCCTGTCTAAATGAATGGGCAGAGAGCCTGAACTTCACTTATACTGGTCACCGGGACATAAAAACTATATGAATAGAATCAGTTTAGAATCAGAGTTTGACAACTTTGCCCCAAAATAAGGTTTAAAAAGCATTTTTCCCGATCGGTTATCCTTGTGTCACCACTTCAGCATGCGCAGTAAAGGTAAAACAGACCCTTACGCCAGTGGAACCAGCATAATTGGCTGAAATATGTTTCCGCTTTGGCTGTTAAAAGCAGATGATTAGCTTTCTAGCGGGAGGGGCGGGAAAACCGCCATCTTTGCTGTTACGGGCTTTCCCCATAGAGTTGTAATGAGGATTTGATTGAGTGGCGTGTTTCCTCTAAAATGTCTCTGGCTCTGTCCACTTGACACCAGGGACTGGAATCAGTTTCATTAAGTGGAGCTTTTTCAGGGTTGATCTCCAACATAACCATACCCTGGTGACCTCGGTGTACCCCGGTCAGAAGTAAACCAACGTCGCTGGACTGAAACCCCACCCATCCTGCTTGGCACTAAAGCCCCCAGGTGTTGTTTGTGCTTTTACTTGATGTCGTCCTCATTGGCGAAGATGATCACTCCTCTGGCGTTACTCGTCTCCATCAGACGCTTGATGATCTTGTCAAACTCTCCGGCCAGTCGGCTCGCGAGGAATCTTCACCGACTGAGCTATACACACCCCACCTGACAGAGAGACATGGACACCAAGAGAGACAGTTTTACTTTGAAACAGTCAGCTCAAATCACATCTGCATCCTGTGACGAGGGACTGTGACCTCAGACTAAAACACTAAAATTTGACTGGAGCTCTTTTTAAATTCACATTTATTCATTTAGCTGAGGCTTTTAGCCAAAGTGACTTATAACAGCTGTACATGTCAGAGGTCGCACAGCTCTGGAGCAACGAGGGGTTAAGTGTCTTGCTCAGGGACACAATGGTGGATGGGTCACAGTGGGGAATTGAACCTGGGTCACTCACACCAGAAGTATATGTCTTATCCATTGTGCCATCGCCACCCCAAACAACACAACCTCGCTGTGTCTTATTCTTCTGCGATGGTTTCATGGCAGCGGCTGGAGAATTAGCTCCACCAGCTTTTAATCTCCATCATCCAATGAGCTTGAGTTCACACAGCAGCAGTGGATGGAGACAAACAGCAGGTTTGGTTTTATTTTATAGGTACTGAGATTCCAGTTTTTCTTTTAAATTCTCTACAACGTGCTTCTGAGTCTGAGATCCTAACATGTGTTCTACCAAGTCTTCACATATGGTCGCTTGGCCCCTTGGCATCAAATTTTAAAGCACTGGGTCCCCTTTATTTTGAATTTTCCAAGCATCAGGTCAGTGCCAGGTATAAAGAGTGACAAAGTTTATGAAGGGAGGTGTTCGGTTCATGAAACACTGTACTTTAACCCGAGAAGGAAAAGGTGTTTGTTTCCTGTGTAACTAACTAACTTAAGCCAAATCATGACCTTTTCCACGCCACTCTCCGCAGCAAAGCCTCTGCAGCTGTCTGGTAACAATCTGGAGTATATTTATAATTCCTCCCCACGTGCTCCTAAAGCTTCACCCCTGGTTAAAGCAACATTACGTAGCGATAATAAAATAACAGCTTTAAAATAATATTTATGGAACATTGACTTGTGATCATGTGTATGGTGAGTCTCTGGCGTTGCCACTCCAGGGATCAGACCACAGACTATATATAAGAAGTGAGTGAGTCATGGTGACGCCACCCTTTGGTTTGTAGACCGCCATTTTGAAGCCTTGAGTTTGCTTTCTAGCTTTGTTGGTTAGCTCGCCACCCAAGTAGCTTTTGAACACAATTTAAGAAATCATAACAAATGCACGTAGTACAAGTATTTAGTTACGACAGCGGTGAATTGCAGTCTGCAAAGATAGCGGCGCCTAATCTTCCATGATGTTGTTTACAGTCCTCATTTAGATTTGTCCCGTGGGAAGCTGGTTAGCTTGAGTTCCTTTTGTAATTCTTCCTGCCTGCAATCTGCCCCTCCCTAGTAGAGGCCGCTCCTCACCATTAAACTCCCTGACCTTCATCAGATATACTTTATTTTCAAGGGTTTCCTCTGCCAGTCATGATTTAGGAGGAGTTTCCAGTAAACAGCTCGCTTTCTCATTTCCTCCACATCGCCCATAACTGCTCCACTGATCTCTTCACCAGAGATCCCAGGCCTTCCTGGGAATCATCTGGTTTTTCCTTTATTTTAAAAATTACATCAGAAAAAAAACAGCTTTTAACAAGCCACTCTGCCGTTTTGAGTATCTAGCCCTGCCCTTCAGCCTAAGCACGGTCTCATGAGTGTTTCGTGTCACTTCTGTTTCCTTTCTGGGGGACCCTGAAAAGATCCAGGCGGTGGAAAAGTGGCCCAAACCCACCTCTATTAAGCATCTCAAGCAGTTACTCGGTTTTGCCAACTTGTACCGCTGCTTCATCAGGGTCTGCGCTCGCCCTGGAGGAGGCCGAACATCCGTTCATTGTGTGGACACACAAGAACCTGGCTTACATCCAGACGGCATGCTGGACGTTGTTCTTTGGTGGACGAACTCTAAAAACTTTTTATAACCGGAGCAACTTCTCAGCTGTTCCTTCTACTTATTTTAAATGATGATGATGATGAGAGTTTACAGACCAACTGTGTGCCAGAATATTTTCTCAGATAAACCCGAGCCAAGCAGCAGAGGTTTAATGAGACCTGCAGAACTACATCCACAGAGGAGAGTACGGAGAAGAGCAACGAGCGCAGAAGATAATTTGAAGGTTAAAATAAAAAAATCTACGTCCCAAAACAACCTGCTGACATGGACGCATCAGATGGATATTCCTAAATATGCTCACAAAGAGTCAGATGATGAAGAGGAACTGTTGTACTAATACAACGTAAGCTGAAGAACAGTATCAGAACTCCTTACTCAAACCTCTTCAGACCATTTAATGTTTAGAAATCTGCAGGGGAAACAGTGAGATGTTCCCGAAAACCCAGCACAGAGAGAAGAAAATCCAAAGAATAAAACAGAACAAAGAGGAACACACCTGCTTCTCTGGAGATCTGCATGAAGGCCTCCACTCCGCTCTCCCCGTAGTTTCCCTCAGAGGCGAGCGTGGAGACGTAGTTCCAGCCCAGAGCTTTGACGATGTCCAGCATGGCCTGAGCCTGGTACGAGTCCGGAGGAACCACCCGAGAAAAGAAGTCGTAGCGGTTGTTGTCGCTGAGCTCCGGCGCCGTGGACGCATAGCTCACCTGAGGGATCTGAAACATGGACCAATCATCCATATTATATTATTAATATTATGAGTCTGTGGTGTCGTAAATGGAGACCTGCTATTAACAGTAAAAAACTCAGCTTATACAGTTTAGAAAGCAGCTTGAACAGCAGGATGATCAATGGGCTTAAAGAACATCACTTCCTTTAAATATCTTGGTTTAGTTTTTAATAAATATGAGCTTTTCAGAAGGAATTGATCCGGATGGGAGGCATAAAGTCCTGTGGTTCAGTTTACTTTCACATCACCGAATGAACCGCCTCTGTTCAGGTGGTCTCTGTCAAGCATTTAGTCCAAACCGGCCTCAACGGACCGAACTAACGGGGCGAGCAGGCTGGAGTTCATCTGAACCACACGAGCTTTCCTGACAGCTTCCTAAAGCCTGTTCATTCAGAGCTCAGCACTGGTCAAACTGGAAACACTGGTGGGGTTAAAGAGAGCGACACACACACACACACACACAGGATTAGTGTTGTGTAACAGCCCGGGCTGAATGTGTGTCAGAGCTTCAATAAACAGAATAATAATCACATTAACATACGCCGCTCTGTGTGTGTGTGTGTAGATTAATGAAGGACGCCACATTAACGAGCTTCTAAAAGCAGACCTCGTTATGACAGTTCATCATCATCCTCTTCATCGTCATCAGAGAAACGCTTCAGTGGAGCGAAACAAACACGAACGTCAGCTGTTTTCAGGTTGGATCTTGTCTGCAGAACCTTTAACAGTGAAATACTGAACTGCTTAAAGAAAATATCCCCACAAGCTGAAAGCTCATCTGACTCCGCCTCTTCTTCTTATTAAGCTGTGTGTCAAAATAAAAGCTACAGACGAGCTCTTCTGAGAAATAAGTCATTGTAATAATTAGACGTTTAGCTTTTTATCCAAAGCGACTTCCAGGTGCTGCAGGTAATAAGATGGTTCACTTTTGATCGGTAGGATTTAGCTTCTGTCTTCATTTTTTCACATCAGTCTGAGTCGGTGAGACAATATTCCTCCAGGGAGAGCTGTGATAGACAGCGACAGCGCCGTGATGGAAGTTTGACTTAGCAACAGTAACTAAGGGGGGCGTGGCTTAGCAAAGGGTCAGTTACCTCTAATGCAACGCAAATAACGTAATCCTTCACCTCACCTGAGGAACACCTGGGGTGAGTTATGCCGCGTACTAAGTGCTAAGTGGGCTGCTGTGGCTCAGGAGGAAGAGCGGGGTGGCCGTTAATCGGAAGGTCGGCGGTTCAACACCCTGGTCCCCCCGGCTGCATGTCAGAGTGCCCTTGGGCAAGATACTGAACCCTGAATTGCAGCTGTTCCACCAGTGTGTGAACGGTGAATGCAGATGTAGTGTGAAAGAGCTTTGATTGGTCGGAAAGACTAGAAAGGCTCTATACGCTTATCGAGCAAAAGATTAGTTTGTCAATGCCAAAAACACAAAGATGTCCAACTGCATGCTTTACTGGCTTTGTGACCCACAATCCTCAGCTCGGAGTACGAGGTCAAGGTTAATGCAGTGTGTTTGTGCCAACAGCTGCAGCTCAGACTGTAAGTAACAAGTACGTTGACAAGCTCCTCCTGATGAGCATCCTGAGGCGTCGCAGGACTCTTCCTGAGCTTCACTCTGACCCCGACAGGTCGAACCCTCCTGTGTCTCTAAAACATTCCCATGGTGCATCTGTTTGGCCCAGTGTTTCTGCTGCTTCAGTTTGATGTTAACAAACCTCAGTTATAATAATCTTCTGAAAACACACACTCACACACAAACACACACAGAGTCATTAAAAGCTTTCATTAGAGACAGTCAGTCATCCAGACACAAACTGTTTAAAACATTAATCCACCAACCAGACTACTTCATCCACTCTGTCTGTCTGTGTGGACGTCTGTCTCTGTGTTTACCTGTCCCAACTGAAACAATTAAAAAACACAACACATTATTCTGTTTCAGCAGAAATCCCAGATCCCAGATCTGCTTTAAAAGCAGCAGCAGCTCTTTTTGTTGACTTCCTGCTGTTTAAAGCTCCTTCCTGCGTCTGAAATCTTTGAAGAGGATAATCTGACATATTTATATCACCACAGATCAATGCACGGATGCACACATGTAATATGGGATCAATACGCATCGTTGACCAAGTTCCTGCTCATAAGAACGCAGCAATAATTTGGCATCTGAACCTCAAACATGGGAAATAAACAGATGATATAAAATGCTAAATCTGTTCTTCACAAACACAACAGCACAGCTGATAACTGAGTCTGCGTGATGTAAAAATCATCATCACCTCGATCATCCGGCTGCCGCATGAACCAAACGCAGCAACGTGTGATGTGTCAACATCATTTACCATATTTACCTCAAACAGTCTCAGGATGTTGGCCACCATGATGGACACGGAGCTGGCCGACGCTCCGATCACTCCCACCACCCTCTCTGGCTTGCGGATGATCGAGCTCGCCGTTGGAGCAGCGGATGTCAGACGGTCTTTCTGGATCAGCCTGGATCGAAGGTGAGGGACTGCTCCAGGGCGTGAGGTGTCTCTGGAGCAGGTGTCGAGGATCCGGCCCCCAGCGTGATGTTGGGCAGCAGCTCGGGTCGCTGTTGATCTGGTCCAGAGCGCACAACATGGCCTCCATACGGTGGATCCCCTTCTCCTTCTTCAGCTCTCCACAGGGCAGACCGTGGGGCCCCGGAATGGACGGGAACAGCCCCCCAGAGTGATGTCGCCAGGTATCTTTATGGAGTGGGGTGGAAGTGCTGGTGGGAGGCGCCCACCTGGGCCACCTGTCCACCAATCCAGAGCCAGAGAGACAGCAGGAGGCGGGGCCACAGTGAGGACCGACAGGGCGTTCTTCTGATCCAGAACCAGACGTCACAATGATGATGAAGGGGGAGGGAGGAGGGGACGGGCCCTGATGATGTCATAGTGAGGCGACGTTCAGGGTAGTATCTTCATCCTGCTGTGGACACCTGAGGAGACATCAGTCCATCAATCAGAGGTTCACAGTGAGTGACATCACGTCAGAGAAGGCAGCTGATTGGCTCCAGCAGAGAAACAGGATCTTTGTAGCAGAAACGTTAAATCTGATTTTGAAATATTGACACTTTTGTTTCTACAGAAACCAACATTTCAGTTTCGTCCTGATGAGTCTTTAATTTAAACTTTTTACCTGATCTGTCACTTTATTTCACAAACGGGTTTTTCTGCAGCTGCTGCCAACAAGTTCAAACGTTCAGTCAGATCTGTGAAACCAGAAACTCTCTGCAGCTGCTGATGTTTTACGATCACAGAGTTCTGGTTCAGTTCAGTGTGAGATAAAAACATGTTCATAATTAGAGAATTGTGATGTTGCTATGATACGTATATATATAATTAATACGGTGAAAAAGTTCACTGTGAGCAGCAGAACCAGACGGACAGATTAAAGACTCAGGAAACCTTTGCAGGTGTTTTGAGTTAATCAGCTGATTCGAGCTCAGGTCAACATTTCTGTGTCATAAAATCTTTGCTCCAATTCATTCAAAGACATTTTGAGATCCTGGAGTTTTGATTTCCAAGAGCTGTAAAGCTTAATCATCTAGAACGAAACAAAAATAAAAGGCTGGAAATATTTTACTTTATGTATAATGAATCTAGAATATATGAAAGTTCACTTTTTGAATTAAATTACAAAAGATTAAATTAACTTTTTCCCACAATATTTTGTGTGTAAATACACATAAAAGCAAAATAGAAGAAAAATGTGGACTTTAAGTTAAAAAGTAAAAACACAGTTTTTAGATAGTTTCAAAGAGCATTGAGCTCTATAATAATAATAATAATAATAATAATAATAATGTTTGTATTAGTTTCAGACTGGTTCACAAACTATTTTACGTCAAGGACCCTCAAACTGACACATATTAGACCAGGGACCCCCATCTGATGGGTTTTTGCTTTTGGATGTTCTGCAGAAAGTCTCTCATTCTGTCTTTGTGTCACTTATGGATGGAATTAGAGTTAAAATAAATGATTCACTATTGTTGCTGGGGACCCTCTAAAGGGCCCCTGGACCCCAGTTTGAGAACCACTGGTTTAAAGGATGAAACCTGTGTTTTGTCAGAATGAAAACAAGCAGCACAGCTCGTCTCCGCTTCAGCGGGGTGAAATCAGGAATTGACCTGAAGCCTGCAGAAGATGTTTGTTCTGCCTGAAATGATTTCATGTTGTTCCTAAATGTTAAGTGATGGAGGTGTTTTAAATAAACTGTGTCTGAATAATGCATGAATGATTATTTTTTTTAAAAACACTTGTATTTAAAAATTTATATGGATGTTTGAAGAGGAAAACATTTATCTGTAAGAGAAAACTGACGCTCTCTGATCTGCAGCTCGCTGCTTCGAAAAGTCAGAAATTAATTATAAACATATAATGTAGGACTGTCAGACACGGATATGTTCAACATGAAGTTATCAGGTATGTAATAAATCAAATGACTTCAAAAAAGCAAACTAATGAATATTTACATTTGTGATTCATCTGCAGCTTGTTTATTAATCAATAAATCATGTGATGATAAACCTCCATCAGTAACCAGGAGACTTTCCTCCACCGATCGATCTGCTGATTAATTAAAACATGTCATATAATACCTCTGACGTCACACACATGTTGTTTCAGGTGACTCGTTGATCTGCAGAAAATACCTGGTCACTATAATCAATAAGCTCGTCTGTTGGTGAATCTCAGAACCGTGTTCCGTCCAGATGAAGCTGGATTATTATTCCAGAATATATCTTAATATATCGTCTTCTGACGTCACTTCAACATTTAATCCAGTTTAGTTTTCCGGTAAATTTATATATATATTTTTTATTCAGCTCTTTGAATTTCCTCTTTAGTTAAAAACTGAACCCGTGAGGCAGAAGAACCCCGGTGCTCCTGTACCAGCTTTCAGTCACTGGTTTCACCGGATTCTCCCTCTGTTTAAACCGGTTTCAGTCTCCTGCTCTGATTGTCAGAGAGAACCCGAGCGGAACTTACCGGAGCGGAACCCGGTCTCCTCCCGGTCTGATCTCAGTCCTCAACCCGCTCCGGGAAACTCTCCGCTGGTCCCGGTGAGTCCGTCAGGTGTGAAACTCCGGTTCAGCTGCTCAGTGGAGGACTAAACACCTGTCTGTCCGAGTCTAATAATAACATGCACATGAACATGTTGCAGCTGCTGCTGTAATTAACTCTCCTGTGTGCGCGTGTGGTCCGGTTGTTTCAGGTCGGTGATTTCAGTCAGAGCGGTTCATCCTGTCAGAGACCATCTCTGCACCGACAGCGACCTCTGCTGGTTCCTGTGAGTCCTGGATGTTCACCTGACAGGTGTTCGGTGTTTACCTCCTGATGTTTAAACTCACTTTGATCTTCTCCCACGCACGCGCACGCTTGCCGTGGGAACAGCAGCCTGTAAATATTCACTGTGTCATAAACAAACAAGTTTCCACTGTGACAAAAAAAAACTTCAGTGAAGAACAAAAGTCAGGTCAGGTAAGGTGAAATGCATGATGGGATATGGTGTTTGTTGGTAGAACAGCATTGTTCACATATTTTCCTGCGTACTTTGCGTGTACCTGGAGGATTAAACCTGAATCCACTAGGGGGCAGACCAGGACCGGGTCATCCCTCGCCGACACCGGATCATCTTCCTCCGACAACAAACCAAACGTAGCGAGGAGGATTTAAATTTAATGAGACATCATAACAATCTCGGTAAGTGTGGGCTAGCTCCGGGCGTTTTACTGTAAACATCCCGCCATAAATCTCCTTTCTTAAAGTCTGCTGCTCTCGGGGGGCTGGGTTGTGGGGGGTGGGGTGGTAACAATGCAATGTAAATATAAAAAAAATTAAAATAATGGTTATAATGATTGAATTACTAGCCTACTAATAATTTTAGCCGTGAATGTTGAGCAGGAACATCGCGGGCAGCAGGAAGCCGGCAACCACAGATCCAGATCTTTTGTCCTTATTCCCTTTTTCTTTGTTAGCTTCAAATATTCAGAAATGTTTTATTTCCTTCTGACACAAAGATGAATAATACTTTTACATACTTTACATTTCTTTACCACTTCAACTCTGCTGCCACTTTCTCTAAAAAAAATATGCCGGTGCTCTGCACATGCTCTAATATCTAAAACTTTCTGCCTGTTAGCTGTGCAATAAACTGATTCCTGTCAGCTGTCATGGAAACCCAGGGTAGGTCACTTCAAGTGTGTTTAATTCTTCAGGAACCTCCAGGGTCCTGCACCACAGCGAGTTCAACATACCCAGGATCCGTTTCAGTTATCTGGCTTAACTAACACTGACAATCGCGGTCGAGATAAGCGGCACAACGCAGCTGGTTATCACCTCAGTAACTCAACCCAGGGTTTCCGATCCAGCCGTGAGCGTGAGCACAAAAAAGAGGCGGTTGCTAGCAACAGATGACCAATCACAGACATGAACAAGTCCGACGGTGTGAACGCCTAAACGAACAGTAGTCCGTAATAATGTGTTGATTTGATGAGTTCTTATGAGCTGAATGAAAATATCAGCCTTCATCTTTCAGCTCGTTTCCACGTCAAAAGACTCGGGCACTGAATAAGTGGTCTTCCACCTCACCTTAAAAAACTTCTCATCACTTCAAAAATGAGATTAATTTATTTAACAAACTCAAAAGTGTCCAAACATTTGTTTTAAATTAACTTCATAAAGCATTGAAATGAAAAATCCCTTCATGCCATAAAATGAGCTCAAATAGTGTCTGAAAGACAAACTCAACATGTAGGCTGCTGAAAACTCACCTCATCACCTGCAGCCACATCGCAGAAGGTGGGGCGGAACATGAGGAAGAGGATTAGGGACATTCTGAGATTAAAGTCAGAATTCTGACTTTAAACTCAGAGGATTTAAAGTCAGAATTCTGACTTTTATCTCAGAATTCTGACTTTTTTCTCAGAAGATTTAAACTCAGAATCCTGAGTTAATCTGAGTTTAAAGTCAAAAAACGTCAGAAAACAAGCTAAAGGTTAAACTATCTTTCTGTTCACCTACAGGTGCAAGAAGAGAAAATAAGGTGCTGATGTTTAGTGTATTTACTGACACAACCAAAAACAACAAACAACCAAATAAACAAGTAACGGTGACGAAACATAAAGCCTAAGCAAACAGCTCCAGGATCAGTGTGTCAGCATCTTCATACTGGACAATAAACCAAAGTCACACTGAGCATGTGCGAGTCAACAGGATACACCTGGTCCCACACACTGACCTCAGCTCTGGGAGCCAATGGGAAGAGTCTCGTTTCTGTCGTCCCTTTAGGTAAAAATCAGAGTGAAAAAACAATTTATAATAAAAAGTGCATTATGTTACCTGACTCGCCTTCCCACACCGCAGATTTATTTTCTTCTGCAAGACAAATGCTGCTGTTACCGTGTTTAATAAACTGGCTGTACAGATCTGAACTGTGGATTTAAAGTGAATCAGCTGCTCTCCGTCTCCACCCGCTGGACACAAACTGAAACGCGTCATCGTCTTAAATCATAAACTCTAATATCAGAACTGTGGACACATTTTAAACTATGATTATAAATATAAAAGTTAAATGTTTTAATCAGAAGGAGAAAGAAAAGAAAAACGTCTTTAATCTAAAACGATCACGCTCAGCCTCTGATTGGCTGACAGTCAGCTGCAGGTGTCTCCCTGGCTGGCAGCTGATTGGTCCATGTGTGTTCGGGGCCGTTTACTCTGCGGCTGCTCTGATTGGTCAGCATCTCTAAACCCCTCAGAGGTGATCTGGTACTGGACGGTGGACTCCGCATGTGATGGGGATTTAAAGACCGTCGCCAGTCGACGCGGCCCCTCCCACTGTAGGAGGAGCCTGGTGTTGGGGGCGTGGCCCCAACTCTCCCCGAGGGCGGGGACCAGCTGCGATTGGCCGCCTCGCAGCCGGGTGGTCATCTGGTTGGTCATCACCACAGCGATGTTGTGGCTGGTTGCCATGGTGATAAGCTGCTGGGCGAGGACGTTGAGGAGGCGTGTCCTCTCAGACATCTCGTCGAAAGTGCTGCCGGAACGGGAACGCCACGCTGTCGATCACCAGGAGGCGGACGCTCGGGTGGGCGGACAGGAAGTCGGGCAGCAGGTGGAGCTCGGCCAGCAGCTCCACGTATTCATAGCAACGTACCTGACGGGGGGAGACAGACGGCCAATCAGAATCTTTGTACATGAGTTAGTCAGCTTTTATTGATGGAGAAGAGTCCCTCCCGTTACGCCCCGTGGAACCTTACTTCAGAATAAATACAGATAGTAGTCAAGGGCGAGAAACAACTAATGTTTTGATCCTGTTTAAATTGTGTCCTTAATAACATGATGTTTGTGAAGACTGTGAAAATACGCAGTTACAAAGAACAGTTGGAGTTTCTCTCACTGACCGAAACAAACTTTACTGAAGCTAACATTACTGAAGCTAACGTCTCTCTGAAAGTAACTGAAGATAACGTCACTCTGAAACTAACGTTACTGAAGATAATGTGACTGAAGCTAACGTCACTGAAGCTAATGTCGCTCAGAAGCTAATGTTACTTAAGCTAACGTCACTCAACATAACTGAAGCTCTCATTGAAGAGGCTGAACAGCCTCTTCAATGAGAACCTCGTCAAAGAGGGAGTGTCTGCAGCCTTCGCTGTCAAGCTGTTCAAGTCATGGATCAATGAGAAGGACATCAACTCAGTTGCTGTCAGTCTCCGCAAAGTTGGCATGGACAACAGACTGATGGAACTCTTTCCTGCCAACAAACGGAGCTGTGAGCATTTTTCAAAGTACTTCACCGACGCCGGGTTGAAGGAGCTGTCTGACTTCGCCCGCAACCAGCAATCCATTGGCGCTCGCAAGGAGCTGCAGAAGGAGCTCCAGGAGCAGATGTTCCGCGGTGACCCTCAGAAGGAGATTATCGCCTTCACCAAAGAGGAGATGAAAAAAGTCAAACCTCTCCGAGCAAGCCATGATCGGCATCATCTGGACCAGCGTGATGAGCTGCGTGGAGTGGAACAAGAAGGAAGAGCTGGTCACCGAACAAGCCATCAAACACTTGAAGCAATACAGCCTTCTGCTGAAAGCCTTCACCTCCCAGGGTTTGTCCGAGCTCAGCCTGCTGCTGAAGATCCAGGAGTACTGCTACGACAACATCCACTTCATGAAGGCCTTTCAGAAGATCGTGGTGCTCCTCTACAAAGCGGATGTATTGAGCGAAGAGGCCATATTGAAGTGGTACTCTGATGCCCACCTTACCAAGGGGAAGAGCGTTTTCCTCGAGCAAATGAAAAAATTTGTGGAGTGGCTGAAGAACGCAGAGGAAGAGTCAGAATCTGATGAAGAGGAGACGGACTAAAATGTCCACCATCAGATCAGCTTTTCTTTTTCTCTCTCTTTTTTTTTTTTTTTTTTTTTTTTTTTTTTAAATTTTATTTTATTTTTTAAAATAAGTAGCAGCAGGAGCGGTAAATGTACCCCCCCCCCCTTTCTCTTCTACCTCCTGTTACTTATTTATCCCCAAACACTCTTTCACCACTCCAAAGCCGTACTTTAACAAGATTTTTTTTTTTTAAATTAAAAATAGCCCTTATTCCTGACATGCTTCGGTATCGCAGCTCATAGTGGAGGTGGAACACAATGAATTCCCCCCCCCCCCACCCCCCCCCACCCTCTGGTTTTTTGGGTATTGTTGTAATGCCTTCTGTAATTTGGATACCAAACATTCCATGTGATCTCGATGGCCGCAGTTTGTATTAATCTGAACCAGGATTTGATAACCTTCAAGTTCACGTTTTTGCCATGCGACTACGAGGCAGATGAAAATATTAATGCCACTTTGCCAATGTATTTTTCCCCCCTCCCCTTTAACTTTTTATTATTTCGCCCAGCTCTCGTTTAGGCTCCTGTTGGGTCTTATACCTAGCCTTCTTTCTTGACACTTGTTGTGGTCGCTCCGGTCAGTCCGTCAGAAGACACATAAGATGCCTCGCCAGCTAACTGATTATTATTGGTTTCTACTTTCTTAAAAAAAAAAAAAAAAAAAAAAAAAAAAAAAAAAAAAAAACTGAAGCTAACGTAACTCTGAAACTAATGTCACTGAAACTAATGTCACTGAAGCTAACATAACTCAGAAGCTAATGTTACTGAAGCTAAAGTAACTCTGAAGCTAACGTCCCTCAGAAGGTAACTTTACTGAAGCTAAATTAACTCTAAAGCTAACGTCAGTCTGAAGATAATGTCACTCTGAAGCTAACGTTTCCCTCAAGCTAACATCTCTCTGAAGCTAATATCACTCTCAAGCTAATGTAGCTCAGAAGCTAATGTTACTGAAGCTAAAGCAACTGTGAAGCTAACATCACTGAAGGTAACATAGCTCAGAAGCTAATGTTACTGAAACTAAAGTAACTCTGAAGCTAACATGACTCTGAAGCTAACGTCCCTCAGAAGGTAACTTTACTGAAGATAAAGTAAGTCTAAAGCTAACGTCACTCTGAAACTAAAGTAACTCTCAAGCTAACGTTGCTCAGAAGCTAATGTTACCGAAGCTAAAGCAACTCTGAAGCAAACATCATTGAAGGTAACGTAGCTCAGAAGCTAATGTTACTAGTAACTCTAAAGCTAACGTTACTCTGAAGCTAAAGTCACTCTTAAGCTAACATTACTCTAAAGCTAATGTCTCTCTGAAGCTAACGTCACTCTGAAAGTAACATGACTCAAACATTACTGAAGGGAGTTACCTTTTATTTAGCTGGTTAAAACATAATAACAGACACTTTCTGAGCAGCAGCTTAAAATATATAAATCTGTTATCAGGTATAATTTTTCTTTGATCTTTTATCACCCCCCCACCCACCCCACCCGACCTCAAGGTTTGAGCCAGCGAGCAATGGACCTTCCCAATAATAATTATTAAAGGTGTTTCAGACGGCCCCTAACTCCTCCTGCAGTAACAGAAACAGTCGATTGGTCTGTTACCGTGACGTCATCATTACCAGGAACATGTTGGACAGGACTGCGTCCACGGTGAAAGTCGTCATGGCGTCTCGTTGCTCGTCATCCTCGACCAATAAGGAGCAGTGTCGTACGGCGGCGGCGGCGATGTCGACGACTCTCTGAAGCATGAAGCTGCCCTCGGTGTCGATGTAGACCGCCTGACCTCCGACCCCCCCCCGAAACACTGCGGGACCTGAACGTCCACCGCCAGCTGCAGGCTGAGAGGATGATGTCATCAATAACTTTATTGATCCACAGAGAAGAAACAACATAGATATCGAAATATTTTCAGAAGAATGATCCTTTAAATCTCAGCAGAGGTAAACTTTCAAAATAAAAGCATGTATTATTAATGCACGTCACTATCTCGGCTTCTTCTTCTCTCTTCCGTGATGAAGACACCAGAGCACTGATTTTATGCTGTGCTGTTATCAGAGAGTCTGAAACTGGACCAGTTTCAGACGCTAATCTTTACTTTAATGACATGTGAACACTTTATTTTCAGCATGTAGCAGCTTCTACAGGATCTCTGTCAGTTTGCTTCACCAAAGGGCATAAAAGGTTTGTTTACTTTAATCTGGATTCATCTCCAGGTTTACACTGTCTCATATGAAGTGTGTTGCAGTTTGTGTGTCTCTGCATGTGTCTGACCACAGTTGTGTTTTCCCGACTCCCGGAGCGCCGCAGATTTCTGTAGTTTTCCCGACAGGAAGTCCTCCTCCGAGCGCAGCGTCCAGCTGAGAGGAGAACGTCACGATGCTCCTCAGCTCCTCCTCCTTCTGCAGGAGCTCCAGAGCTGTCAGGGAGGCTGACACTTCTCCTCCTCCTCCTCCTGTAGCTGCTGCTTCATCCCCTCCTCCTCCTCCTCCGGCTCTCCCCACAGCCTGCAGCACCTCCAGCGCCTCCTGCTGGGACAGACTGGCCTCTGCAACAGAACGAAAACGTCACATCTGATCGTTCAAACTCCATCGAAACATTATAAGCTCTAAGCACCGGAGTAAATGTATAATGTATTCATAACCGCGCTCTCAGGTGTTTTAAGTTAATCTTTGTTTCAAACATAGAACTGCTTTGTTACTGTTAAAGCCTGAGTTAATTATCAGAATGACGTAATTTACAGAAGCAGTGTTTCTGACTGTTAAACTTCACCCATAAGTCTCATTAGAAACTGAGTTATTTTGAATGGAGTTTGGCGAGTGTAAAGAGAAATAAAATTGTTCTGCCAATTTTATTCACGTGAAATCATTGTATCAAGGTATGTCTGAACTGTTTACCTTAAATGACAGAAGAATAATATGACTCACATCACCTGTCAGTTCTACCAGGTGTTTGTTATTTTAGCCCATAAACAAGGAGACTTAAATTGCGATTGTCAGTTGAATTTATTAGATTAGATTTTACATGTTCCCCGACGACCAGAAAAATTAAACCCGCGGTATTTTGACCAGAGTCTGGTGAGAGTATAAACTAAAAGTGAGATTTTATTTAATATCAAGAGCTGTTCTGTGTTCTTTCTACATGCCGAATTCATTCAGGTGAAATTATTAATAGAAGTTTAAAGTGTCTACATCAAAATATTGATGTTCAACGACGAGAAATTAAGTTTTAGTTAAATAACACATTTCGTACGGGGGTTCTGTGTGGAGTGATGCTGACTGGAGTTTGGTGAGCGTGTAAGTTAAAGAAAACAAACTGCGATTTAGTTCATATTAAGAGCTGTTCTGTGTTGTTTCTACATGCCGAATTTATTCAGGTGTACTTATTAACAGAAGTCCAAAGTGTCTACAACAAAGTGTTGACGTTCAACGACGAGAAATGACGTTTTGTCTAAATAGCGTCTTTTTGTACGGGAGTTCTGTGTGGATGATGCTAACCGGAGCTCGGTGAGAGTGACTGACGGTGTTTTAAAGCGTCACCTTTGCTGAGCTGCAGCGGCTTCAGGTGCAGCAGGTCTGCGGTGAACTGGAAACCAGCGCTGACCAGTTTAACTTTCACACTGGGGTTCAGAGACAAACTGGACACCGGTCTCTGCATCTTCGCTGCTAACGTTAGCTTCTTCCTTCAAAACAACCCGCCATGACAGCGATCCCGGCATGCATTTCACCTCCGAGCAGCAAAGTCTCCGGAGAAAAACAAAGCACAGTTCCGGTTTGGCTCTTCAAAGTAAGAGTTGTTCTTTCCAGGCGAACTGTGAGCTGATAAAATAAGAACTTTCAGAAGATGTTTTTAGTCCCAGACAACCGTGACAAGCCTAAAACATCCCTCCAAATACAATGCTGTAATTATTTGGATTTTACGTATTTATTTAATGGAACAAGGTGGATTATTTGTCATTATACATCACCAAGGGCGTTCAATAAGCTTTCATGCTACACTCAGAAAACTTGCCATATAATTGAATGTAGGCTATATTGAAATGTGGAAATAATTAAGAAGAAGAAAATAATTAAAACAAAATAAATCAATAATGTTCAGTTACATATATATAGAGAAACAAATGTAGATATCGAGATAGACTACAGTTTTCATTAACTTCAGTCAATGTTTTTCACTTACATCCTTTATCACATCAATCTCCCCACTGCCAATCTATGCTATAATTAATTTAATGGTCTAATTGTAACT
Source organism: Lepomis macrochirus (assembly GCA_024633595.2). Taxonomy (NCBI): domain Eukaryota; kingdom Metazoa; phylum Chordata; class Actinopteri; order Centrarchiformes; family Centrarchidae; genus Lepomis; species Lepomis macrochirus. The sequence continues at coordinate 34,495,070 of JALXJV020000014.1, forward strand.
ATTTTAAAATTTATTCAATCTAGAAATATTTGATTATATTTATTTATTTAATACACAATCTAAACTACCTGGCCAATCATTTGCATTACATTTACTCATTTGGCAGACGCTTTTATCCAAAACGACTTACTGTATATTTGAGGAACATACAAGCATCACAAAATCATAAATACAGTAAGAGATGTACAAATAGATACTAGTCTGAGCAGCAATAAATACTAGTAAGAGCTGTTCGAGTTGTTGATGCGTACGGCATCAATATCTAAAGAGATAGGGGAAGAAGTATCCTCAAATTTGCCTCTAAAAGACAGTAGTATGTAGCTGCAGCTCCGGAGGCTGCAGTTTCAGGATCACAATCCTTGTTTACTTTGTAAACTAGGGTCCTAGAACTGCGGTTTAGAGGCTTTGTGAAATATATAATAATATTTCTCTGCAGTTCTGTCAGAAACAATAAAGAGGTCCTGAATACTTAGATTATAGAGAATACATTTCCACCAATAAATGAAAAATTAAGTGGAGAAATCTGTAAAATTTATTAGGGTTTAAACTTCAAATACTTGAAGACGTTTTTACAATCAACTTAACACTTTTTTAAAATCTTTTTTTTTAGTTGTAACTCAACAAAAATACTTATTAGAAATTATTAATTAACTCATTTTCAGTTTAATAAAGTGAGAACATCAAAAAAGAAGAAAACTGTTTTTTTTCATTTAGCACATAAAAATCTTTATTTTGAAGGCACAACCGGAAGTTCCGTATTAGATTTCTTTTTGCCATCGTGACGCTTCGTTTCGTCATTCAGACGCGACAGAGCTCCCCCACACGTGAGCGCGAGCAGCGGCTGAGAGCTGAAAGGATTTTTAAAAAGTCAAACTGACGGTGAGTTTTTTTAAATTAAAACTGAAAATCCTCCTGAGTTTCTCTGATCCTCCGGACGCGTAAGGAACCACAGACTTTGACCTTCTTCTCCTCGTCCCCTGTAGTTTTGGTCTGTGGCCTCACAAAGGTCCATGTAGGGGATCCGCAGGCTGTAAGTGCCCCCTTCAGGTGGTTCTGTTCCTTCTCTCTGGCTCATTGGTATGTGGTCCAATCTGTGGTTCTGCAGCAGCTGGTGGGAATCAAAAAGTAGGTTTTGACCCGTGTGTGTTTCCTGTAAACTCGGCTCCTGTCCCTGTCAGTGTGTCCAGCTCAGTCCAGGAAAGCCAAACTGTTGTTGTGGACGTCTTCTGTCCACAGAGTTTAGATTTTGACCCAGGTGTGGTCCACATACCTGTCCCAGTGCCTCGGTGCTGTTCCTCTGAAGGAGCCCACTTTTTTCAATTCCTGACCTTTCCTCTGTTTGCATGAAGGTAAAGACCTGAGAGGGTCGTCTTCGTCCACCTCCTCTCGCTGTTACAGCAGACTGACCCTGGATCTGTTTTAATGATCCGATCTGATTCAATCTGTGTTTGATTTAAGTGCCAAGCGCCTCAACTTGTGTTTGTGCTTAAAAAACAAACATCTTGAACCTGGAACCAGATTTCAGTTCAGTTTGTCTGCAGAGAAAACGCTGATCTGGGGTCAGTTTGTTTCAGTGAACTGACAGCTGTGATGAGTTTACTGATGTGATCAATCTGCAGAGAGATGGAGAGAAGAGAGGAGGAGATGAAGACCACAGCTCAGACAGAGGAGGAGGAGGAGGAGGAGGAGGAGGAGATGAAGACCACAGCTCAGACAGACGAGGAGGAGGAGGAGGACGAGGAGGAGGAGGAGGAAGAGGAGGAAGAGGAGGAGGACGAGGAGGAGGAGGACGAGGAGGGAGCTGCTGCAGAGAAACACGGTGATGAAGATGAAGAGCAGACAGACAAAGATGGAGGTGATGATGATGACGGTGCTGCCAGGTTGAAGAAGAAGAAGACGACCAAACAGAAAGGCGTTGGAGCAACAGACAGGAAGTGCGTCCCAGGAATCCTCTACCTGGGTCACATCCCTCCGAGGTTCCGGCCCAAACACCTGCGGAACCTGCTGTCGGTGTATGCGGAGAGATCGGACGCGTCTTCCTCCAGCCTGAAGGTACAAATACACACATCTGCCGATGCAGCTCGCGATGCGTGCATTCAGAACGTCCTGCCTGAGCCCACAAACTGAACCAGGATCAGTCTGTTCTAACGTCTAAACGTCGGAGCTGATCAGAGGTCAGAGTGCGACTGACCGTTATTGACAACTAATCGATTAATCGTCGCAGCTCTCTTACTGGCCGGTGGTGTCGATTCTAAACATATAGTTTTAAAATCCTGAAAACGTGCTCTCAGGTCCCGCCCTACTGTGCTGTGATTGGCTAATAGTCGTCCCGTGTGATTGGATGATGGCGCAGGATAAAAGCGAGGCCACAACAAAAGGTGCTAACGGACCGACCTCTGACCTCTGCAGGGCTCGTGTTCTCTTTTAATCACTTAATCTCTTCAGCGTCACACGAGACGTCCCAGTAAACTGGTGCTGAGAAGCTCGTCGTCCTGTTGTTGGTCCAACACACTTCTAAATCTCCAAACTAAGCTCATCTAAGCTTTAAACACCACAAACCTCCTGAGGTTCTGATGTTTGTGGCTGGTTTTCTTCTTCTTCCACTACTTTTAATTCAAATTAGCTTTATTGACGGGAACCAGGAAACGCCAGCGACCTCTGGTGCGTCAAGGTACAGTCTGCCCGGCAACAGCTGACGTCACGGCAGCACGTGACATCAAATTAGCTTTATTGGCATGAATGTCTAACAACAATATTTCATTAAACAAGTAATTCAAGTGTGTGTGTGTGTGTGTGTGTGTTAAAAATTAAATTAAAATAAACAAATAACGTGCGATGATATGTCATTATAATATATTAAAAATTAAAATACAATAAATAAATAAAACCGTAACGTGTGATTAGACACTGAACCCCGAATTATGAATGTGAGTGAATGGTGAATGCAGATGTTGTGTAAAAGTGCTTTGAGTAGTCAAAGACTAGAAAGGCGCCATACAAATACGGAGTATTTACATTATATGTCATTATAATATATTAAAATTTAAAATAAATAAAACAAAGGTGGATTGAACAAAGGCTTGCAGTCGGCCCTTTTATACTCCTGCGCAGCTACGCCGCAGCATTTATACATGGTGTCTCCGTCGTTCTGCGATTACACCCCCAAACGCCAGTCTGCAGCACCACAGCGTCCACTGTGCTGACTGTTGCCGGCCGGACACGTTTAATTCCCGTTCAGCGCTCCGCTAACGTGAATGTGGGTAAAATTGTAAGCGTGTACCTGGTGAAGCCTTTTCAAATGTTACCGGCTGAATGGATCCCAGTCTGACAGCGAAACGAGTCACAGACTGTCGCCCGGGGTGCGACGATCAAATATATCGATTCACTGAGTTACAGCCGCTGTTTTGGCCGCTAGTAAAAGTTACTACAAAGTCCGAATCCTTAATCCCAGCGCGGCAAAAGTGCGTCTCATGGACGGTTAGCTGGATCGAGACCAGGACGCCATTTTCAAATAGAAACGCCTCCTCTCTATGTTTTATTGTGAAAGAGTTGTGATGTCAGATGTGAAATCATCGTGATCTTTACGTGTGATCGTCTCAACTTTAACTGAACGTATACGTGATGAAATGTAAAACAAAGTGCAGTTAGAGAAACTGAGCAAAAAGACAAGAAGTTTCTGACTGCTGAAAGACAAACGGACCCCGAGCTTTTCATTTGACGCTGAAATAAGAATTTAAACCTCTTTAATTCCGTATTATAACTCACTTTGCTGAAAGCAGTTTGTGCATTACAGCAACATTTAGATTTTAACAAGGTTTATATTGTAGAAAGGTTTCAACTCTATTCAGTTTGTCTTTATGTCAAAATAAGAGACTTTATCCAGGAGGAAGCGATCGACCCTCCATCTTAAAAGTGATTTCAGGACACGTTCCTGTCTCCTCCAGGTCCTGGAAAGTCCTGGAAAATGATCTCTAGAAAAGAGGAACCCTGTTATCTGATCTGACCCTTCTGTATTGATCCCGCAGACGGGCAGGTGAGGAAGAGGAAGAGGAAGACCGGCTCGAGGAGGTGTGATTTTACTGAAGGGTGGGTGGAGTTCAGAGATAAACGAGTGGCCAAGAAGGTGGCGGCGTCTCTCCACAACACGCCCATGGGAACCAGGAAACGCCAGCGCTTCTCCTCCGACCTCTGGTGCATCAAGGTACAGTCTGCCCGGCAACAGCTGACGTCACGGCAACTTATGACATCACACATGAAATAACAGCAGCACATGATGTCACAGCAACTTATGACATCACAGCAGCATGTGACATCACAGCAACTTATGACATCACAGCAGCATGTGACATCACAGCAACTTATGACATCACAGCAGCACGTGATGTCACAGCAACTTATGACATCACACATGGCATCACAGCAATTTATGACATCACAGCAACAGTTGAGATCACAGCAACTTGTGACATCACACATGACATCACAGCAACTTATGACATCACACATGACATCACAGCAACTTATGACATTACAGCAACAGATGACATCATACATGACATCACCGCAACACATGTCGTCACAGCAACATGTGACATCGTTAGTATTTCAACAGAGGGGTACTGAGACAAAGTGGACTCACCTGTCTCTCTTTACCTGTCCTTCTCTGCAGTACCTGCACAGGTTCCAGTGGACTCACCTGAGCGAGCGGCTGGCCTATGAGCAGACGGTCCTGCAGCAGCGACTCAGGACAGAAGTTTCTCAGGCGAAGAGAGAAACAAACTTCTACCTGAACAACGTGGACAAGAGTGCTCACATGGACAAAGTGAGGAGGAAGAGACAGAGAGACGGAGAACAGGTAAACCACAAACTGCACACTGACTCACCTGAACCTACCTGCAGCTTCAGTAGGGCCGGAGTCACAGTGACGCTTGTTCTAAAACTTTATTTGTGGTCGCCAGGTGGACGACAGGACGTGGGACTTCACTCAGCGTCAGACGGAGGACGAGATCCAGATGAGGAAGAAGAAGAGGAGAGACTCCCAGAAGCACCTGGACAAGGCCCGCCTTATACAGCAGAAGAGCCAATCAAACGTCTCGCTGCTGGCCAAGATTTTCAACTCCAACAAGTCAGAGTGAAAGCAGGGAGACACCTGATTGGACAAGACTATTTTCACAGAAACAGGAGGCGGATTGTAATGAACTGGTGCAGATCCACCTTCACCAACCAATCACAGAGCAGTCTGAGCAGAGGGGCGGAGCCATCTGAGTCATTTAGTTGTTTGGTTACCTGACCTTTTATCTTTTTGCCTCTCTGGTTGCCGTCTTGTCGCTTACTCCTCGTTCAGAATCTGGTTTTTGGTAAATCCAGATTGGATCCACATTGATTTTAGAAGTCTGGACAGGAGAAAAACACAAATCAGATCCATGTGAATCCAATCGGGTTTCTACAGGTGCGTCTCAGTCCGGACGCTCAAATCAGATTTTTGACGGTGTCTTCTGAGACACAATCGCAATCTTCAAATCCAGATGTGCATCAGAGGAGAATCCTGGCGAGCAGACGTCCTTCCTCGCTGAGTTTGTTTGGTGCGACAAGTTTGGATGGCGAGATGATGGATCTCCATTTCTCCGCCTCACCGGCGTCCACAGTTACTGACATCGCAGCAGCTGTGCGGAGCGGCCGGCGATGTCTGGACGAAACAAAATCTAAATAACAGACGGCCTGAACGAAGCGTCACTGATCCTCATCACTCACCTGTACAGGTGCCTCACCTGTCGTGACATCACCTGTTTATCTCTCTGTATAAAATGTTGTAAATAAATCTTCGCTCAGGTGACAGGTTATAAGTCCAGGTGTTTTTTTTTATTGATTTATGGGACGTGTTTTTCCTACCTTTACTCTTTGTCTCTACCTGTCCTTCAGACACACCTGTCTTACGAAACAACAACTCTGAAAGTCTGAGAACATTTTAGTTCATGAGTTGCAGAGTTGTTGACGGCATACATGTAGAAACATGGCAGACAACATGTTAATGGTTAGAAACGTTTGATTAATGGTGCAAATGTGTCATTTGTAATATGGTATTAGGACCAGCTGAGGAGCACTTGAATGCAGCATTATGATGAGTTCAAGGCAACTTGGAACAAGTGATAAAAGTGTACCATGAACGCCTTGAAGTTGGAGTTCCTACTTGTGAACTTGGAGAAAAAGTATGTAGCCCGAGTTCATGAGAAGCAGCTCATTGACGCTACACGATAACCATGGCGGCTCCCATGGAAGCACACGTAAACGGTAAACCATAAACTAAATACACACTATCAAATAGTAAAACCTGTAATGTGTCAAAGTCCACCAAGGGCACTGCTGAGGGTTCAGTTCTGGGCACACTTGATTAAAAAACATGATTTTTGTTCACTTTTGGTGTCGTGAACCATCAAACACCTGGAACACTTTTAGGTCAGAAATTTAAACTGGGAAATACCGACTTCACAACTCGGGAAGTTGGACTATCCAAGGTCCACGTGAACCCACAGACTGACTGTTGAGAACACTGAAAATAATCTCCATCTTAAATCTGTTCACGTTTAATTTTGGGGGTCAGCTTTGGTTGAATTCAGGACAAAGAAGTTTATCCATCTATATCAGTGGTTCTTTACCTGGAGGTCGTGAGAATGCTAGAGACAAAAATAGGAAAAAATAGCTAGCCGGGCTGTAGTTGTGAATGGAATCTGTTTAATCCAGTAGGTGGCGTTGATGCCAACCGCTATAAAATGCTAAAGAAGAATAAGAATTAAGAAAAGACAACGTTAAGCTAGTTAGCTAATGTTGATCCCATTAAAGGAGACCTATTATGCTTTTCCACATTTTATGACTTATCTACAATGTTCTAATGTTGGATGTTCATGTTAAACATGGCCAAAGTTTCAATAATGAGGTTAAAGTATTTATAAGAAATCCCTGTGAGCAGAAACCTCAGGTTTCCTCCTGTTCAGAACTCTTTTTCTACCAACGGCACCGTAATACGACACCAGGAGCCAGACGGATCTGCTGTTCCATATATGGTCATTTGCTCCCACAGCGACACTCAGTCTGCCTGTTCCGCCCAGCAACAACAACAGCCTGGTAACATTCTTCAGGCCTTGGCCAATCAGAAGACAGTGGGCTTTAAGGGGGGTCCTTAAAGAGACATGAGCATCTACAGCTTGTTCAGACAGAGGCTGAAATTAAGGCCGACATGTAGAGTTGATATAAGAAAAAAAACAAACTTTTTTTTACTTTGAATCATGCAAAGCTGCCATACAGGAGTCACAGAACATATACATATATATATATATATATATATATATATAAAATATGTGTTAGTTTTGGGAGCGCATATTTTCAACCTCAAAAAGGGGTCGGACTGCCAGAAAGGTTAAGAACTCCTGATCTATATTATCTGTCACTTTTGTTCGAACCTCTCACCGGCCTCTTCTTCACGTATTTAGAACTATTAAAACAACGTGTAAAGCAGAATTTATCATAAACAAAACTAAAATAATTTCAACATGTTTGATAGTTTCGTTATGCGGCCCTGAGTTTTAATACTCGTATGTGGGAATACAGAATAGAGAAACGGCGTCCCCTCACACGTCACCACTCCGGGTCGGTTAATGATATAAAATAAGATCATAAAAACACAAACAAAGTGAAACAGATCACAGGTGTTTGAAAGGAAGGAGAATCAGTCCGTGTCGAGTCTGAAACCATGTTGTCTTCATCGTTAGCTGATGTGTTCATGATTCAGATCAGATGTAAACACTGAACCAGATTCACTCTGGATTCTACCGGCCTGTCTGTTTCTCTCTCCCTGCCTGTCCGTCTCCCTGGTACTCGGACCTCTCCAGGCCGTCCAGGACTCTGGTGTACTCCAGGTGAGCCTGGTAGAACCTGCTGCTGTACTTCAGGCTGGATCTGATGTAGTTCAGGTATTCTGGAGCTCCGGGACAGACCACATTATCAGCCAGGACCACCGAGCCCCGAGCCAGCAGACCGCAGTCCTAGAAGGAGGTGGGTGGGGGGGGTCAGAGGTCAGAACATAGAGCCGGTTCAGAGGTCAGGGGGGTTAAAGGTCAGGGATCGTTACCTCCAGAAGCCTGATGTCTGGTAGGTAGTGGTCCTTCCAGTGGTCCAGGAAGACAAAGTCAAACGACTGGATTCCAAACATGTTGGCCATCTTGGGAATCAGGTCAGCTGACTCGCCTTCCAGCACGCACACCTGACGGAGTGACGTCAGCGATCAGATCGATAAACATTCAATAGCTGCTTCAATCCAAACTGATTCACTGATTCAATCCTGTTTGTGTCTCCAGACCTGATCCGTGTCCTCTAACGTGGACACTCGCTGCCAACATGTGGCTCATGCACACCTCAGATTCTGCCTGAGAGCTGGTCTGCGGGCCTCAGTCTGGTCACCGGACCAGACAGCATTGGCTTTAGCGCTTCATTCATTCATTTGGACAAGTTCATGACGAGGTCTGTTTCTGTGTGTGTAGAAATGTTGCGTGTGCGTTGGCTGCAGTCATGAAATTTTGAACGACCCATAAATTTTGTTAGCGATTCCAGAGGAATCAACTCCTCTGATGCAACAAACTGAAAGCTCGTCCTCGACTGAAAAACAGCCGTACAACTCGATGCCGCTGCAGCTTATCGCGAGCCACGTGTTCTGTCAGGCGGCGACCTCTAGTGACAGAAGGAGTCAGGTGACGTAGTTTAAAGAGCGACAGAGTCCGTGTAAGGAGGCGGTGAGGTGGATGGAAGAGTCCAGTAAACTCAGGACTTTCACGCAGGAGGCCGAGGTTTGAGTTCTGCTTAACAGGAAGTCAAAGTTGTCGTGAAGTACAGCTGCACAATATATCGTTTCAGCATCGTCATCGCGTAGTGCGTGCAGAGCGTCGCGACATCAAGCAAGTCACATTAACACAACTTTTTGCTGCTCCTTGAAAAGGAAAACTCGCACGACTTCAATATAAATATATCGCGGAAAAGAAAAATATTGCAACGTCAGTTTTTTCCAAAATGCTGCCCTCGTTGGAAGTTAAATAACATTTTGAAGATGACTTACTTAATGTTCTTATTTTAACCCCAAACACGATCTTTACCTAAACGTAACCAAGTGGTTTTGTTGCCTAAACATAACCAAACTAAAACTGTTTTCCAAACACAAAGTGACTTCCGTAACGTACTGAAGTTCTGGTACGCCCGTCGCTGGACAGGAACTTGCTAATGCTTTAATTTGTCCTTTTGGTTCACACTAGGGCCATGCCACCATGTTGTTCATTATATATCAGTATCATTTTGATTATAAAAAAAATCACATTGGGACAACGGAGATATTCCGATGTGATGACATCATACCGTTACACACATGGCTGAAGGCGAAGGTTGCGCCCACTAGTATCAAACAGTAAACCTTGTTCTGCATGTAAATTGATGTAGAAACATTTTGTCAGTCATCAGGTAGCTGGTTAGAGTAAACAGTCTGTGAAGGTCGTCCTCTCTGCCCAAACGTTATTCAGGAAAACGATAAAAACAGAAATGTGAAAACTTTTGGAAATACAGCCTCCAACTTCTGCTGACTTTTGAGGATTACCAGCTGATGTAGCTGGAGGACGCACGGTTAATAAGTAAAGTACATTTATCGCTTGTTTTTAATAAAACGGCCGTCCTTTTCATCAACACTAAGCGCACTGCTGCATTAGTTCAGAAAGGGGAGCGACGTCTTCAGGAGCGTGGAAGTGGCTCCGCGAACAAAAGATCAGATGGGCAACAATTACAAACCACGGTAACATTTAAGAAGTGCCAGAAGCCTGCAGCAAACTGACTTCACCACCCGGTTCAGTACGTGGAGAGCAGCTGTAAGATCTGTCAGTATTACGTCATATTTTAAAGAACATCATTGCAGTAACACCCTGACACGCTGAGATGAGAGGTGTTTCCATTTGTCAGCTAAGCCTGTCAGTCTGTGCAAACACTTGATGTTTTTGGAGGCGAAACGATTTTCAACGTCATTTTAATGTCAAAATAATTAATGGAGTACTTGGGGTCGTGTGTACAAATTAGATCAAATGATTTAAATATTCACCAGACGTGTCCTCTGTCTGTGTTTAGTTCGTCTTCCTTGATTCGTGCATGTGACCGCGTGCGATGCTTCGCTTTGCGAGTTTGCCTGGTTTCAGCAAATTGCTCCTGTTTGTCTTTTGTGGCCTGATGCACGATATGTCACTTTTGTCCATAAAAGCTCTGCGTCTGGCCACAGCTGCAGCACAGGGGATTAACAGCTTCTTACTTTATACAAACGAGACTCAGATGACCATCTCCATCCTGGTTTTGCTGAATCTGTCTGTACTGTTTGGACCTGTGTCTGACATTAATCCAAGGTTTTTGACGGCGTTAAACAACCAGGTATGTTTCATTTTGATCAACTTGTGGCTAAAGTCCCGTGCTGTGTCTCTGTGCTACAGGATGTTGTGACCTCTGACCTTGTCCTGCAGTCCTGCGTGTTGGATGACCTGTCGCGCCACAGCGGCGTACTCCGGGTTCATCTCCACGCTAATCAGCTTTGTTTCTGGTGACAACAGCCTGGCGATGCGGACGGCGGAGTAACCGCAGTACGTCCCCAACTCCAGCACTGTGGACGGGGAGGTTTCCATTACAACCGAGTCCAAGATGGCTCCTGGAAGACGGAGACGGGGAGAGACACGTGTTAGATGACAGTACACACGGCTATATATACACGTGAGTGAGTTTGTACGTGTTCCTGTGCACCTTTCTCGTCTCCCACGTTCATCGCCCACTCTGTGTGTTTACAGAAGCAATCGATGGCCGTGATGACGCTGTCCGGATCCCCTCTGACCGCGTTTATACAGACGGCCCGCAGGAGGCGCTGGGAGACAGACAGGCAGCTATAAAGACAGTAACATTTTACACAGCTCTGGTTCCAAATTCTCCCCCACTCATTTAATCTAAAAAAATCTGTAGAGTTTAACATTCCTGTAAAATTCATGCAAAACGCCTCTTCAAGGCAGATCCAAAGTGAACTGAATGTAGTTCTTGAACCATTTGGTGTGTCTGCCTGGTTTTAGGCTTCTCTGACCCAAAAGTCAGAATGATTGTAAGAGCTACTGGAATTGATTAATATCAGTTTAAACACACTAAAACTAATATAATTTTCATTTCCGTTGCTTGCTAACTAATGCATGAAGACAACTACAGCTGGAAAACACTGTGGGGCCGCAGCAGAAAGCCTTACCTAGTCCCAGTTTAAATTTTACACAGGAGTGTATGTTGGAATGTTAAGAGGCTAAGCCTTGAACCAGTCCAACTACGAACTACTATGGACTACCGATGATTCAACTACTATGAATTATCACCATAAAACATTTGAATCGGAGCAAAAAAACTACAAGAAAAACGGGGAAAAAATGCACAGCGCTTTGTTCCTCGCTGTAGACAGCGGCAGTCCTGTGAGTGTGACGGCGAAGATCCGGTGGATCAGATATATAAAGTAACTTTACTCGTTTCCTTAGTTTAGCTCGCCTAGCTAACGTTATGCAAATATTATATAGCGATTAGTCAAATCGCAGCATGTCAGAGAGGGAAATCATAGCTGCTCCGTGGTAAACACGATGCTAACACTGTTCAGTGCTAGCAGTAGCTAACGTGACAGCTGAGGGTTTTAAACATTCCCATGGTAACAACGAGCTCCACCAACCCGAGATGTCGCTGTTGCACTTAAAAGGTTCAGTTTGTAAGTTTTAGTGGCATCTAGTGGTGAGAGTGGAGAATTGCAACCAGCGGCTCACGGTGCGTTCAGGTGCTCCTCGGATGGTCCCGTTTCCCGAGATCTTCCAACTTCAGCGTGTGTTCATGTGCTCTTGAGTCTGAATGTGGAATCAACATGGACGCTGCTACAAAGATGGATTATCAGAGCGTGTAAACTTTATATAATATAGAATTTTCATTCTTTGTGTCTTCTTACATATTTGTATCCTGTTCTAAGAGAGCAGGAGAAGCCTCGGGGGCCAAAACGCTCTGTCGGCTTTTGTTTTAAATTAAACATGTCGTCCTCCATTTGTCCAAATTTCTCTTTTCTTCTTAATAAACCAGATGAGGACTACTGTGGCTTAGTATTGGAGTCTAGATCGCCCAAACCGAGCCCGAGTCAAGACCAAGACCAGAATTTATCGAGACCGAGAGAAGACCAAGACAAATTAATCTGAAAGACCCACAATCCCATTAAAACACCCACATACAAACACTAAGAGCTGAAATCAACATAAAAATCTTAATTCGACGCTCCTTTGCCATGGTTACCATCGTGGGAAGGGGCAGCCGTTAACAGGAACCACACATTTTTAATTGGGGTTATTGGTTTCATTTGAAGCAATAACTTTTGCATCCAATCAAAGTTTGGATGTTAATAAATAAATCAGACAGTTGATATTCCCAAAGTTATGGTCTTGACTGGTCTTGAAATAAAATCCAGAGTCCCCATTGTCCGAGATCGAGACAAGGCCGAGTGCAAATGGGGTCTGAAACGAGACCAAGACCATCAAAAAGTGGTCTCGAGATACCACAACACTACTATCACTGTTATATCTTCATCTTCATCATCTCGTACGTATTCAGCGTAGAGATGAAAAACACCCTGTAGAGCAGTTTGTCCGTTTAGGCCACCGTAGAAACACGGCGGTGCAACAAGGTGACGTCCCTGTAAGAGGACCCTCCCTGTCTGTAGATAGAAATGTCTCATTCTAAGGTAATAAAAAACATAACGGTTGAGTATGTAAGATCTTAAAACACCACTGAAAACGTAGTGATGGATCTTACTTTGCATGTCTGTCAGTGGCTCCTCAGAACCATCACACACCGGACCTGTAAGGACTCTTAAAATATCGTCTCAAACTCTCGTCCATCGGATGAAGTTATAGCCCCGGTTAGAGGCAGTCAGATCTCACCTGCGGTCGCGTTGTCCCCCCCAGGAGGTCGAGCATCATCTCCAGCAGGACGTCGTGCCACAGCAGGGCCAGAGTGGAGTTACACTGAACCAACCAGGGAATCAAACACCGACACAGAACATACAGAGCGAGCAGGACCACCGACGCTGTGAGCAGAGACATGCTGAGAGACAGAGACATGAGCATTAAAGGAAGTGCTCGCAGCAGTATCACAGTATCAGTAGTATCAGTACCAGCTGTTGTGGACTCGCTCTCCTCTGCGTCCTGTCTCTCTGCCCGCTGTGCGCTTCTGATTTACACTGATGGTAAATCTGAAGCAGAGAGAAGTGCTGGTCAGCACGTTGTTTGTAATCCCGCTTCAGCCAATCACCTTCTTAATCCTACAGCTGTCCGTCCGTCCTCTGCCCCTGATTGTTTTAAGACACCGAAGTTCAGGCTCGAGCGGCGGGACTCCAAACTTTAGTCCAAACTCCGGCAGGACGATCGAAGTTACAAGCGACAGTCAGAGCGGCTCAGCTTCAGCTCGCCTCTATACTGTGACATCATCATCCTCTCCAGCTGCTCTGTCTGTGTCATGGACGTATAAAGAGCTGCAGGGTCTGTTCTGTGTCTCTGCTCGCTTCCTGTTTTATTTTGAAGCTGTCTGGCTGTGTTTCCTGTTTACGCCGATCAGCCATAACATTAGGACCACCTGCTGGCCCTTGTCAAAGCTGCTCAAATCCTCCTCACGCATTTTTCCTGCTATGAGGACACCATGTTGGCGGTGACACCTGCTGCCTGATACATCCCACCTACTGACAGGTACAGCGGTGAAGAGATGGTCATAAAGTTATGGCTGATCGGTGTAGTCCTGACCCCTAAGGTGTCTCCCTCCCTGCTCGGGTGTTTCTGTATATATTGTCATCATTTCCATTCTGTCCTCGCCCGTCACTTTGTACCACCTGGACCTTCCTGACTACCTGGATTAATTTCTGTTGCTGTACTTTGAACTTTTCATTTCTGGTTGGATTTCCTGTGTTGTTTTTTTTGTGGATTTCCTTGGTCATGTGTGAACAGCCTGACGTAGAGCGCCTACACTTATTTCAGAAAGTGACTCTTCCTTTTTCAATAACTAAGCCCTGCAGAGTGATCCTGTCTGTGTGTCTGCTGTCCAGTCCTGAACCTGGATACCTGCCAGAGCTCGCCGCACCTGTTCTAACAGCAGTCTGACCGAGCTGCCCACAACCGGACCTTCATCTTCCAGGAGTTATTTCATCTTCTGTCAAACTACACTGACATCAGAGCCAAAGCGCCGCTGACATCACGCTGTTCGCCTCAGGATGATGACATCACACCACTCTACACAGGATAATGACAACATACAAAAGCTAAATGGTTAGTTGTCAGGAAAGTAAAACAATAAGAAATTGCAACAATACTGAAAGCTGATATGAACTTTGCAAAACAATGCAGAAGAGCTGAACTTAAATGCACAGAAAATGTATATATAGGCTACATTATACTATATATTATATACTGTACAGTTATAATATAACATATATATGTATATAATATATTATTATGTAAGTTATATAATATATTATATACTGTACAATTCTAGTGTGGGTTGCTGTACTATCCCATATGTGTGTGTGTGTATGCATATATGTATTTGTTCTTCAAATATATATATATATATATATATATATATATATATATATATATATATATATATATATATATATATTTGCTATTAGTCCGTACTGTTCCAATGCATTCACACTAATAAAACATGAAGCACCGGGGGAGACACGGAGCTGGGGGCGCCGTGCTGTGACGTCACTCCCGGTACGGCGGGTGTCTCCGGTCAGGACTCACCGGAGAAGCGGAGCCGAGCGGAGCAGCGACATGGCTGCAGATTACTGGGAGCCAGAAAGATCCGAGACTCTGTCGGACTGAACCGAGCCAACGAAAACCCCGAGACAAACACCCCCCCTTCTCCCGCGGTGAGTACTGCACCCCGCGGAGCTTCGTGTGCAGCAGGGACGCCGTTTATTACCGTGCTGACGGAGATGTCTTCAGAGATAAACCCGCTCCGCCTCCGCTGCTATTTATAACACGACATTTACTGCAGGAAATACACGGGTCCCGTTCTCACCGGACTAAAGCGGGGACATGTAGTCAAGAGAGAAGACGTACGGAACATAGACGGTACCGCAGAGAACCGCAGAGAATCGGAGAACAACATACAGACCGGATGCTAGCTGTTAGCTGCTAGCTGGAGCTGTTAAACACAGAAGCATACATGTAGCTATAACAGTTACCGACGTACCGTGACGTTACAACAACATTCAGGCAGTGACGTAGCATAATACAGGTAAATAACATTAGTCAGGTGTTAGCATGTTAGCTGTCAGGTAGATAACCTGTCAGTCAGTCAGGTGTTAGCATGTTAGCTGTCAGGTAGATAACCTGTCAGTCAGTCAGGTGTTAGCATGTTAGCTGTCAGGTAGATAACCTGTCAGTCAATCAGGTGTTAGCATGTTAGCTGTCAGGTAGATAACCTGTCAGTCAGTCAGATGTTAGCTGTCAGGTAACCTGTCAGTCAGTCAGGTGTTAGCATGTTAGCTGTCAGGTAGATAACCTGTCAGTCAGTCAGGTGTTAGCATGTTAGCTGTCAGGTAGATAACCTGTCAGTCAGTCAGGTGTTGCAGCATGGTTAGCTGTCAGGTAGGATAACCTGTCAGTCAGTCAGGTGTTAGCATGTTAGCTGTCAGGTAGATAACCTGTCAGTCAGTGTCAGCATGTTAGCTGTCAGGTAACCTGTCAGTCAGTCAGTGCATGTTAGCTGTCAGGTAGATAACCTGTCAGTCAGTCAGGTGTTAGCATGTTAGCTGTCAGGTAACCTGTCAGTCAGTCAGGTGTTAGCATGTTAGCTGTCAGGTAGATAACCTGTCAGTCAGTCAGGTGTTAGCATGTTAGCTGTCAGGTAACCTGTCAGTCAGTCAGGTGTTAGCATGTTAGCTGTCAGGTAGATAACCTGTCAGTCAGTCAGTGTTAGCAGTTAGTGCCTGTCAGTCAGTCAGGTGTTAGCATGTTAGCTGTCAGGTAGATAACCTGTCAGTCAGTCAGGTGTTAGCATGTTAGCTGTCAGGTAGATAACCTGTCAGTCAGTCAGGTGTTAGCATGTTAGCTGTCAGGTAGATAACCTGTCAGTCAGTCAGGTGTTAGCATGTTAGCTGTCAGGTAGATAACCTGTCAGTCAGT
>JALXJV020000014.1:34511810-34562444 GCA_024633595.2 Lepomis macrochirus
CTCAACTTGTGTTTGTGCTTAAAAACAAACATCTTGAACCTGGAACCAGATTTCAGTTCAGTTTGTCTGCAGAGAAAACGCTGATCTGGGGTCAGTTTGTTTCAGTGAACTGACAGCTGTGATGAGTTTACTGTTGTGATCAATCTGCAGAGATGGAGAGAAGAGAGGAGGGAGGAGATGAAGACCACAGCTCAGACAGAGGAGGAGGAGGAGGAGGAGGAGGAGGAGGAGAGAGCACAGCTCAGACAGACGAGGAGGAGGAGGAGGACGAGGAGGAGGAGGAGGAGGAGGAAGAGGAGGAGGACGAGGAGGAGGAGCGAGGAGGGAGCTGCTGCAGAGAAACACGGTGATGAAGATGAAGAGCAGACAGACAAAGATGGAGGTGATGATGATGGCGGTGCTGCCAGGTTGAAGAAGAAGAAGACGACCAAACAGAAAGGCGTTGGAGCAACAGACAGGAAGTGCGTCCCAGGAATCCTCTACCTGGGTCACATCCCTCCGAGGTTCCGGCCCAAACACCTGCGGAACCTGCTGTCGGTAGTGCGGAGAGATCGGACAGCGTCTTCCTCCAGCCTGAAGGTACAAATACACACATCTGCCGATGCAGCTCGCGAGTACGTGCATTCAGAACGTCCTGCCTGAGCCCACAAACTGAACCAGGATCAGTCTGTTCTAACGTCTAAGCGTCGGAGCTGATCAGAGGTCAGAGTGCGACTGACCGTTATTGACAACTAATCGATTAATCGTCGCAGCTCTCTTACTGGCGGTGGTGTCGATTCTAAACATATAGTTTTAAAATCCTGAAAGCGTGCTCTCAGGTCCGCCCTACTGTGCTGTGATTGGCTAATAGTCGCTGTGATTGGATGATGGTGCAGGATAAAGCGAGGCCACAACAAAAGGTGCTAACGGACCGACCTCTGACCTCTGCAGGGCTCGTGTTCTCTTTTAATCACTTAATCTCTTCAGCGTCACACGAGACGTCCCAGTAAACTGGTGTTGAGAAGCTAGTCGTCCTGTTGTTGGTCCAACACACTTCTAAATCTCCAAACTAAGCTCATCTAAGCTTTAAACACCACAAACCTCCTGAGGTTCTGATGTTTTGTGGCTGGTTTTCTTCTTCTTCCACTACTTTTAATTCAAATTAGCTTTATTGATTGGAACCAGGAAGCGCCAGCGACCTCTGGTGCGTCAAGGTACAGTCTGCCCGGCAACAGCTGGCGTCACAGCAGCACGTGACATCAATTAGCTTTATTGGCATGAATGTCTAACAACCATATTTCATTAAACAAGTAATTCAAGCGTGTGTGTGTGTAAAATAAAAGTGTTAAAAATTAAATTAAAATAAACAAATAGCGTGCGATGATATGTCATTATAATATATTAAAAATTAAAATACAATAAATAAATAAAACCGTAGCGTGTGATTAGACACTGAACCCGAATTATGAATGTGAGTGAATGGTGAATGCAGATGTTGTGTAAAAGTGCTTTGAGTAGTCAAAGACTAGAAAGGCTATACAAATACGAGTATTTACATTATATGTCATTATAATATATTAAAATTTAAAATAAATAAAACAAAGGTGGATTTAACAAAGGTTTGCAGTCGGCCCATTTATACTCCTGCGCAGCTACGCCGCAGCATTTATACATGGTGTCTCCGTGGTTCTCGCGATTACACCTAAGCGCCAGTCTGCAGCACCACAGCGTCCACTGTTGCTGACTGTTGCCGGCCGGACGCGTTTAATTCCTGTTCAGCGCTCCGCTAGCGTGAATGTGGGTAAAATTGTAAGCGTGTACCTGGTGAAGCCTTTTCAAATGTTACCCGGCGAATGGATCCCAGTCTGACAGCGAAGCGAGTCACAGACTGTCGCTTCGAGGTGCGACGATCAAATATATCGATTCACTGAGTTACAGCCGCTGTTTTGGCAGCTTAAGTTACTACAAAGTCCGAATCCTTAATCCCAGCGGCAAAAGTCGTCTCATGGACGGTTAGCTGGATCGAGACCAGGGCGCCATTTTCAAATAGAAGCGCTCCTCTCTATGTTTTATTGTGAAAGAGTTGTGATGTCAGATGTGAAATCATCGTGATCTTTACGTGTGATCGTCTCAACTTTAGCTGAACGTATATACGTGATGAAATGTAAAACAAAGTGCAGTTAGAGAAACTGAGCAAAAGACAAGAAGTTTCTGACTGCTGAAAGACAAACGGACCCGAGCTTTTCATTTGGCGCTGAAATAAGAATTTAAACCTCTTTAATTCCATTATTATAACTATAACTTTGCTGAAAGCAGTTTGTGCATTACAGCAACATTTAGATTTTAACGAGGTTTATATTGTAGAAAGGTTTCAACTCTATTCAGTTTGTCTTTATGTCAAAATAAGAGACTTTATCCAGGAGGAAGCGATCGACCCTCCATCTTAAAAGTGATTTCAGGACACGTTCCTGTCTCCTCCAGGTCCTGGAAAGTCCTGGAAAATGATCTCTAGAAAAGAGGAACCCTGTTATCTGATCTGACCCTTCTGTATTGATCCCGCAGAGCGGGCAGGTGAGGAAGAGGAAGAGGAAGACCGGCTCGAGGAGGTGTGATTTTACTGAAGGGTGGGTGGAGTTCAGAGATAAGCGAGTGGCCAAGAAGGTGGCGGCGTCTCTCCACAACACGCCGATGGGAACCAGGAAGCGCTAGCGCTTCTCCTCCGACCTCTGGTGCATCAAGGTACAGTCTGCCCGGCAACAGCTGGCGTCCACGGCAACTTATGACATCACACATGAAATAACAGCAGCACGTGATGTCACAGCAACTTATGACATCACAGCAGCATGTGACATCACAGCAACTTATGACATCACAGCAGCATGTGACATCACAGCAACTTATGACATCACAGCAGCACGTGATGTCACAGCAACTATGACATCACACATGGCATCACAGCAATTTATGACATCACAGCAACAGTTGAGATCACAGCAACTTGTGACATCACACATGACATCACAGCAACTTATGACATCACATGACATACAGCAACTTATGACATTACAGCAACAGATGACATCATACATGACATCACCGCAACACATGTCGTCCACAGCAACATGTGACATCGTTAGTATTTCAACAGAGGGGTACTGAGACAAAGTGGACTCACCTGTCTCTCTTTACCTGTCCTTCTCTGCAGTACCTGCACGGGTACCAGCAGGATTCCAGTGGACTCACCTGAGCGAGCGGCTGGCCTATGAGCAGGCGGTCCTGCAGCAGCGACTCAGGACAGAAGTTTCTCAGGCGAAGAGAGAAACAAACTTCTACCTGAACAACGTGGACAAGAGTGCTCACATGGACAAAGTGAGGAGGAAGAGACAGAGAGACGGAGAACAGGTAAACCACAAACTGCTCACTGACTCACCTGAACCTACCTGCAGCTTCAGTAGGGCCGGAGTCACAGTGACACTTGTTCTAAAACTTTATTTGTGGTCGCCAGGTGGACTGACAGGGCGTGGGACTTCACTCAGCGTCAGACGGAGGGCCGAGATCCAGATGAGGAAGAAGAAGAGGAGAGACTCCCAGAAGCACCTGGACAAGGCCCGCCTTATACAGCAGAAGAGCCAATCAAACGTCTCGCTGCTGGCCAAGATTTTCAACTCCAACAAGTCAGAGTGAAAGCAGGGAGACACCTGATTGGACAAGACTATTTTCACAGAAACAGGAGGCGGATTGTAATGAACTGGTGCAGATCCACCTTCACCAACCAATCACAGAGCAGTCTGAGCAGAGGGCGAGCCATCTGAGTCATTTAGTTGTTTGGTTACCTGACCTTTTATCTTTTGCCTCTCTGGTTTGCCGTCTTGTCAAACTACTCCTCGTTCAGAATCTGGTTTTGGTAAATCCAGATTGGATCCACATTGATTTTAGAAGTCTGGACAGGAGAAAAAACACAAATCAGATCCATGTGAATCCAATCGGGTTTCTACAGGTGCGTCTCAGTCCGGACGCCCAAATCAGATTTTTGACGGTGTCTTCTGAGACACAATCGCAATCTTCAAATCCAGATGTGCATCAGAGGAGAATCCTGGCGAGCAGGCGTCCTTCCTCGCTGAGTTTGTTTGGTGCGACAAGTTTGGATGGCGAGATGATGGATCTCCATTTCTCCGCCTCACCGGCGTCCACAGTTACTGACATCAGCAGCAGCCGATGCGGAGCGGCCGGCGATGTCTGGACGAAACAAAATCTAAATAACAGGCGGCCTGAACGAGCGTCACTGATCCTCATCATCAGTCACCTGTACAGGTGCCTCACCTGTCGTGACATCACCTGTTTATCTCTCTGTATAAAATGTTGTAAATAAATCTTCGCTCAGGTGACAGGTTATAAGTCCAGGTGTTTTTTTTTATTGATTTATGGGACGTGTTTTCCTACCTTTTACTCTTTGTCTCTCTACCTGTCCTTCAGACACACCTGTCTTCTGAAACAACAACTCGGAAAGTCTGAGAACATTTTAGTTCATGAGTTGCTGAGTTGTTGACGGCATACATGTAGAAACATGGCAGACAACATGTTAATGGTTAGAAACATTTGATTAATGGTGCAAATGTGTCATTTGTAATATGGTATTAGGACCAGCTGAGGAGCACTTGAATGCAGCATTATGATGAGTTCAAGGCAACTTGGAACAAGTGATAAAAGTGTACCATGAACGCCTTGAAGTTGGAGTTCCTACTTGTGAACTTGGAGAAAAAGTATGTAGCCCGAGTTCATGAGAAGCAGCTCATTGACGCTACACGATAACCATGGCAGCTCCCATGGAAGCACACGTAAACGGTAAACCATAAACTAAATACACACTATCAAATAGTAAAACCTGTAATGTGTCAAAGTCCACCAAGGGCACTGCTGAGGGTTCAGTTCTGGGCACACTTGATTAAAAAACATGATTTTTGTTCACTTTTGGTGTCGTGAACCATCAAACACCTGGAACACTTTTAGGTCAGAAATTTAAACTGGGAAATACCGACTTCACAACTCGGGAAGTTGGACTATCCAAGGTCCACGTGAACCCACAGACTGACTGTTGAGAACACTGAAAATAATCTCCATCTTAAATCTGTTCACGTTTAATTTTGGGGGTCAGCTTTGGTTGAATTCAGGACAAAGAAGTTTATCCATCTATATCAGTGGTTCTTTACCTGCAGGTCGTGAGAATGCTAGAGACAAAAATAGGAAAAAAAATAACTAGTCGGACTGTAGTGAATGGAATCACTTTGGATGGACACTACATATTTTGCACTGTTTAATCCAGTAGGTGGCGTTGATGCCAACCGCTATAAAATGCTAAAGAAGAATAAGAATTAAGAAAAGACAACGCTAAGCTAGTTAGCTAATGTTGATCCCATTAAAGGAGACTTATTATGCTTTTCCACATTTTATGACTTATCTACAGTGTATCAATAATGTTGGATGTTCATGTTAAACATGGCCAAAGTTTCAATAATGAGGTTAAAGTATTTATAAGAAATCCCTGTGAGCAGAAACCTCAGGTTTCCTCCTGTTCTGAACTCTTTTTCTACCAACGGCTCTGTAATACTGACACCAGGAGCCAGACGGATCTGCTGTTCCATATATGGTCATTTGCTCCCACTAGCGACACTCAGTCTGCCTGTTCCGCCCAGCAACAACAACAGCCTGGTAACATGCTTCAGGCCTTGGCCAATCAGAAGACAGTGGGCTTTAAGGGGGGTCCTTAAAGAGACAGGAGCATCTACAGCTTGTTCAGACAGAGGCTGAAATTAAGGCCGACATGAAGAGTTGGTATAAGAAAAAAACAAACATTGTTTTACTTTGAATCAAGCAAAGCTGCCATACAGGAGTCACAGAACATATACATATATATATATATATATATATATGTATAGTATATGGGTGTCAGGTTTGGGAGCGGGTATTTTCAAACACTTTCAAGGCGGACTGCCAGAAAGGTTAAGAACTCCAGATCTATATTATCTGTCACTTTTGTTCGAACCTCTCACCGGCCTCTTCTTCACGTATTTAGAACTATTAAAACAACGTGTAAAGCAGAATTTATCATAAACAAAACTAAAATAATTTCAACATGTTTGATAGTTTCGTTATGCGGCCCTGAGTTTTAATACTCGTATGTGGGAATACAGAATAGAGAAACGGCGTCCCCTCACATGTCACCACTCTGGGTCGGTTAATGATATAAAATAAGATCATAAAAACACAAACAAAGTGAAACAGATCACAGGTGTTTGAAAGGAAGGAGAATCAGTCCGTGTCGAGTCTGAAACCATGTTGTCTTCATCGTTAGCTGATGTGTTCATGATTCAGATCAGATGTAAACACTGAACCAGATTCACTCTGGATTCTACCGGCCTGTCTGTTTCTCTCTCCCTGCCTGTCCGTCTCCCTGGTACTCGGACCTCTCCAGGCCGTCCAGGACTCTGGTGTACTCCAGGTGAGCCTGGTAGAACCTGCTGCTGTACTTCAGGCTGGATCTGATGTAGTTCAGGTATTCTGGAGCTCCGGGACAGACCACATTATCAGCCAGGACCACTGAGCCCCGAGCCAGCAGACCGCAGTCCTAGAAGGAGGTGGGTGGGGGGGGGTCAGAGGTCAGAACATAGAGCCGGTTCAGAGGTCAGGGGGGTTAAAGGTCAGGGATCGTTACCTCCAGCAGCCTGATGTCTGGTAGGTAGTGGTCCTTCCAGTGGTCCAGGAAGACAAAGTCAAACGACTGGATTCCAAACATGTTGGCCATCTTGGGAATCAGGTCAGCTGACTCGCCTTCCAGCACGCACACCTGACGGAGTGACGTCAGCGATCAGATCGATAAACATTCAATAGCTGCTTTAATCCAAACTGATTCACTGATTCAATCCTGTTTGTGTCTCCAGACCTGATCCGTGTCCTCTAACGTGGACACTCGCTGCCAACATGTGGCTCATGCACACCTCAGATTCTGCCTGAGAGCTGGTCTGCGGGCCTCAGTCTGGTCACCGGACCAGACAGCATTGGCTTTAGCGCTTCATTCATTCATTTGGACAAACTCATGACGAGGTCTGTTTCTGTGTGTGTAGAAATGTTGCGTGTGCGTTGGCTGCAGTCATGAAATTTTGAACGACCCATAAATTTTGTTAGCGATTCCAGAGGAATCAACTCCTCTGATGCAACAAACTGAAAGCTCGTCCTCGACTGAAAAACAGCCGTACAACTCGATGCCGCTGCAGCTTATCGCGAGCCACGTGTTCTGTCAGGCGGCGACCTCTAGTGGCAGAAGGAGTCAGGTGACGTAGTTTAAAGAGCGACAGAGTCCGTGTAAGGAGGCGGTGAGGTGGATGGAAGAGTCCAGTAAACTCAGGACTTTCACGCAGGAGGCCGAGGTTTGAGTTCTGCTTAACAGGAAGTCAAAGTTGTCGTGAAGTACAGCTGCACAATATATCGTTTCAGCATCGTCATCGTGTCGTGCAGAACGTGCGACATCAAGCAAGTCACATTAACACAACTTTTTTGCTGCTCCTTGAAAAGGAAAACTCGCACGACTTCAATATAAATATATCGCGGAAAAGAAAAATATTGCAACGTCAGTTTTTTCCAAAATGCTGCCCTCGTTGGAAGTTAAATAACATTTTGAAGATGACTTCATACGTTTAAAGTAAGTTCTTATTTTAACCCCAAACACGATCTTTACCTAAACGTAACCAAGTGGTTTTGTTGCCTAAACATAACCAAACTAAAACTGTTTTCCAAACACAAAGTGACTTCCGTAACGTACTGAAGTTCTGGTACGCCCGTCGCTGGACAGGAACTTGCTAATGCTTTAATTTGTCCTTTTGGTTCACACTAGGGCCATGCCACCATGTTGTTCATTATATATCAGTATCATTTTGATTATAAAAAAAATCACATTGGGACAACGGAGATATTCGATGTGATGACATCATACCGCTAACATGGCTGAAGGCTAAGGTTGCTCCACTAGTATCAAACAGTAGAACCTTGTTCTGCATGTAAATTGATGTAGAAACATTTTGTCAGTCATCAGGTAGCTGGTTAGAGTAAACAGTCTGTGACAGTCGTCTTCTCTGCCCAAACGTTATTCAGGAAAACGATAAAAACAGAAATGTGAAAACTTTTGGAAATACAGCCTCCAACTTCTGCTGACTTTTGAGGATTACCAGCTGATGTAGCTGGAGGACGCACGGTTAATAAGTAAAGTACATTTATCGCTTGTTTTTAATAAAACGGCCGTCCTTTTCATCAACACTAAGCGCACTGCTGCATTAGTTCAGAAAGGGGAGCGACGTCTTCAGGAGCGTGGAAGTGGCTCACGAACAAAAGATCAGATGGGCAACAATTACAAACCACGGTAACATTTAAGAAGTGCCAGAAGCCTGCAGCAAACTGACTTCACCACCGGTTCAGTACGTGGAGAGCAGCTGTAAGATCTGTCAGTATTACGTCATATTTTAAAGAACATCATTGCAGTAACACCTTGACACGCTGAGATGAGAGGTGTTTCCATTTGTCAGCTAAGCCTGTCAGTCTGTGCAAACACTTGATGTTTTGGAGGCTAAACGATTTTCAACGCCATTTTAATGTCAAAATAATTAATGGAGTACTTGGGGTCGTGTGTACAAATTAGATCAAATGATTTAAATATTCACCAGACGTGTCCTCTGTCTGTGTTTAGTTCGCCTTCCTTGATTCGTGCATGTGACCGCTAGGCGATGCTTCGCTTCACGAAGTTTGCCTGGTTTCAGCAAATTGCTCCTGTTTGTCTTTTGTGGCCTGATGCACGATATGTCACTTTTGTCCATAAAAGCTCTGCGTCTGGCCACAGCTGCAGCACAGGGGATTAACAGCTTCTTACTTTATACAAACGAGACTCAGATGACCATCTCCATCCTGGTTTTGCTGAATCTGTCTGTACTGTTTGGACCTGTGTCTGACATTAATCCAAGGTTTTTTGACGACGTTAAACAACCAGGTATGTTTCATTTTGATCAACTTGTGGCTAAAGTCCCGTGCTGTGTCTCTGTGCTACAGGATGTTGTGACCTCTGACCTTGTCCTGCAGTCCTGCGTGTTGGATGACCTGTCGCGCCACAGCTGCGCATCTCGGTTCATCTCCACGCTAATCAGCTTTGTTTCTGGTGACAACAGCCTGGCGATGCGGACGGCGGAGTAACCGCGAGTACGCCCCCAACTCCAGCACTGTGGACGGGAGGTTTCCATTACAACCGAAGTCCAAGATGGCTCCTGGAAGACGGAGACGGGAGAGACACGTGTTAGATGACAGTACACACGGCTATATATACACGTGAGTGAGTTTGTACGTGTTCCTGTGCACCTTTCTCGTCTCCCACGTTCATCGCCCACTCTGTGTGTTTACAGAAGCAATCGATGGCCGTGATGACGCTGTCCGGATCCCCTCTGACCGCGTTTATACAGACGGCCCGCAGGAGGCGCTGGGAGACAGACAGGCAGCTATAAAGACAGTAACATTTTACACAGCTCTGGTTCCAGATATTCTCCCCACTCATTTAATCTAAAAAAATCTGTAGAGTTTAACATTCCTGTAAAATTCATGCAAAACGCCTCTTCAAGGCAGATCCAAAGTGAACTGAATGTAGTTCTTGAACCATTTGGTGTGTCTGCCTGGTTTTAGGCTTCTCTGACCCAAAAGTCAGAATGATTGTAAGAGCTACTGGAATTGATTAATATCAGTTTAAACACACTAAAACTAATATAATTTTCATTTCCGCTCTTAAATGATTGCTAACTAATGCATGAAGACAACTACAGCTGGAAAACACTGTAGGGCCGCAGCAGAAAGCCTTACCTAGTCCCAGTTTAAATTTCATACCAACACCATGAAAATGACTATTTTACAGGAGTGTATGTTGGAATGTTAAGAGGCTAAGCCTTGAACCAGTCCAACTACGATATGAATCATCACCATAAAACATTTGAATCGGAGCAAAAAACTACAAGAAAAACAGGGAAAAGGCAAAATGCACAGCTTTGTTCCTCGCTGTAGACAGCGGCAGTCCTGTGAGTGTGACGGCTAAGATCCGGTGGATCAGATATATAAAGTAACTTTACTCGTTTGCTTGGTTTAGCTCGCGCAGCTAGCGTTATGCAAATATTATATAGCGATTAGTCAAATCAGCATGTCAGAGAGGGAAATCTTAGCTGCTCCGTGGTAAACATGATGCTAACACTGTTCAGTGCTAGCAGTAGCTAACGTGACAGCTGAGGGTTTTAAACATTCCCATGGTAACAACGAGCTCCACCAACCCGAGATGTCGCTGTTGCACTTAAAAGGTTCAGTTTGTAAGTTTTAGTGGCATCTAGTGGTGAGAGTGGAGAATTGCAACCAGCGCTCACGGTGCGCTCAGGTGCTCCTCGGATGGTCCCGCTTTCCGAGATCTTCCAACTTCAGCGTGTGTTCATGTGCTCTTGAGTCTGAATGTGGAATCAACATGGACGCTGCTACAAAGATGGATTATCAGAGCTGTAAACTTTATATAATATAGAATTTTCATTCTTTGTGTCTTCTTACATATTTGTATCCTGTTCTAAGAGAGCAGGAGAAGCCTCGGGGCCAAAACGCTCTGTCGGCTTTTGTTTTAAATTAAACATGTCGTCCTCCATTTGTCCAAATTTCTCTTTCTTCTTAATAAACCAGATGAGGACTACTGTGGCTTAGTATTGGAGTCTAGATCGCCCAAACGCGGCCAAGTCAAGACCAAGACCAGAGTCATCAGACCAAGACCAGAATTTATCGAGACCGAGAGAAGACCAAGACAAATTAATCTGAAAGACCCACAATCCCATTAAAACACCCACATACAAACACTAAGAGCTGAAATCAACATAAAAATCTTAATTCGACGCTCCTTTGCCATGGTTACCATCGTGGGAGGGCAGCCGTTAACAGGAACCACACATTTTAATTGGGGTTATTGGTTTCATTTGAAGCAATAACTTTTGCATCCAATCAAAGTTTGATGTTAATAAATAAATCAGACAGTTGATATTCCCAAAGTTATGGTCTTGACTGGTCTTGAAATAAAATCCAGAGTCCCCATTGTCCGAGATCGAGACAAGGCCGAAGTGCAAATGGGGTCTGGAAACGAGACCAAGACCATCAAAAGTGGTCTCGAGATACCACAACACTACTATCACTGTTATATCTTCATCTTCATCATCTCGCATCGTATTCAGCGTGAGATGAAAACACCCTGTAGAGCAGTTTGTCCGCTTAGGCCACCGTAGAAACACGGCGGTGCAACAAGGTGACGCCCCTGTAAGAGGACCCTCCTGTCTGTAGATAGAAATGTCTCATTCTAAGGTAATAAAACATAACGGTTGAGTATGTAAGATCTTAAAACACCACTGAAAACGCAGTGATGGATCTTACTTTGCATGTCTGTCAGTGGCTCCTCAGAACCATCACACACTGGACCTGTAAGGACTCTTACAATATCGTCTCAAACTCTCGTCACATCGGATGAAGTTATAGCCCGGTTAGAGGCAGTCAGATCTCACCTGCGGTCGCTGTTGTCCCCCAGGAGGTCGAGCATCATCTCCAGCAGGACGTCGTACCACAGCAGGGCCAGAGTGGAGTTACACTGAACCAACCAGGGAATCAAACACCGACACAGAACATACAGAGCGAAGCAGGACCACCGACGCTGTGAGCAGAGACATGCTGAGAGACAGAGACATGAGCATTAAAGGAAGTGCTCGCAGCAGTATCACAGTATCAGTAGTATCAGTACCAGCTGTTGTGGACTCGCCTCCTCTGCGTCCTGTCTCTGCTCCGCTGTGCAGCCTCTGATTTACACTGATGGTAAATCTGAAGCAGAGAGAAGTGCTGGTCAGCACGCTGTTTGTAATCCCGCTTCAGCCAATCACCTTCTTAATCCTACAGCTGTCCGTCCGCCTCTGCCCCTGATTGTTTTAAGACACCGAGTTCAGGCTCGAGCGGCCGGGACTCCAAACTTTAGTCCAAACTCCGGCAGGACGATCGAGTTGCAAAGCGACAGTCAGAGCGGCTCAGCTTCAGCTCGCCTCTATACTGTGACATCATCATCCTCTCCAGCTGCTCTGTCTGTGTCATGGACGTATAAAGAGCTGCAGGGTCTGTTCTGTGTCTCTGCTCGCTTCCTGTTTTATTTTGAAGCTGTCTGGCTTGGTTTCCTGTTTACGCCGATCAGCCATAACATTAGGACCACCTGCTGGCCCTTGTCAAAGCTGCTCAAATCCTCCTCACGCATTTTTCCTGCTATGAGGACACCATGTTGGCGGTGACACCTGCTGCCTGATACATCCCACCTACTGACAGGTACAGCGGTGAAGAGATGGTCATAAAGTTATGGCTGATCGGTGTAGTCCTGACCCCTAAGGTGTCTCCTCCCTGCTCGGGTGTTTCTGTATGTATCGTCATCATTTCCATTCTGTCCTCGCCGTCAGTAGTTCGTCACTTTGTACCACCTGGACCTTCCTGACTACCTGGATTAATTTCTGTTGCTGTACTTTGAACTTTTCATTTCTGGTTGGATTTCCTGTGTTGTTTTTTTTGTGGATTTCCTTGGTCATGTGTGAACAGCCTCACGTAGAGCGCCTACACTTATTTCAGAAAGTGACTCTTCCTTTTTCAATAACTAAGCCCTGCAGAGTGATCCTGTCTGTGTGTCTGCTGTCCAGTCCTGAACCTGGATACATGCCAGAGCTCGCCGCACCTGTTCTAACAGCAGTCTGACCGAGCTGCCCACAACCGGACCTTCATCTTCCAGGAGTTATTTCATCTTCTGTCAAACTACACTGACATCAGAGCCAAAGCGCCGCTGACATCACGCTGTTCGCCTCAGGATGATGACATCACACCACTCTACACAGGATAATGACAACATACAAAAGCTAAATGGTTAGTTGTCAGGAAAGTAAAACAATAAGAAATTGCAACAATACTGAAAGCTGATATGAACTTTCAAAACAATGCAGAAGAGCTGAACTTAAATGCACAGAAAATGTATATATAGGCTACATTATACTATATATTATATACTGTACAGTTATAATATAACTATATATTATGTTATATAATATATTATATACTGTACAGTTATAATATAACTATATATTATTTGTATATATATATATATACTGTACAATTCTAGTGTGGGTTGCTGTACTATCCCATATGTGTGTGTGTGTGTATGCATATATGTATTTGTTCTTCAAATATATATATATATATATATATATATATATATATATATATATATATATATATATATATATTGCTATTAGTCCGTACTGTTCCAATGCATTCACACTAATAAAACATGAAGCACCGGGGAGACACGGAGCTGGGGCGCCGTGCTGTGACGTCACCCCGGTACGGCGGGTGTCTCCGGTCAGGACTCACCGGAGAAGCGGAGCCGAGCGGAGCAGCGACATGGCTGCAGATTACTGGGAGCCAGAAAGATCCGAGACTCTGTCGGACTGAACCGAGCCAACGAAAACCCCGAGACAAACACCCCCCCTTCTCCCGCGGTGAGTACTGCACCCCGCGGAGCTTCGTGTGCAGCAGGGACACCGTTTATTACCGTGCTGACGGAGATGTCTTCAGAGATAAACCCGCTCCGCCTCCGCTGCTATTTATAACACGACATTTACTGCAGGAAATACACGGGTCCCGTTCTCACCGGACTAAAGCGGGGACATGTAGTCAAGAGAGAAGACGTACGGAACATAGACGGTACCGCAGAGAACCGCAGAGAATCGGAGAACAACATACAGACCGGATGCTAGCTGTTAGCTGCTAGCTGGAGCTGTTAAACACAGAAGCATACATGTAGCTATAACAGTTACTGACGTACCGTGACGTTACAACAACACCAGGCAGTGACGTAGCATAATACAGGTAAATAACATTAGTCAGGTGTTAGCATGTTAGCTGTCAGGTAGATAACCTGTCAGTCAGTCAGGTGTTAGCATGTTAGCTGTCAGGTAGATAACCTGTCAGTCAGTCAGGTGTTAGCATGTTAGCTGTCAGGTAGATAACCTGTCAGTCACAGTCAGGTGTTAGCATGTTAGCTGTCAGGTAGATAACCTGTCAGTCAGTCAGGTGTTAGCATGTTAGCTGTCAGGTAGATAACCTGTCAGTCAGTCAGGTGTTAGCATGTTAGCTGTCAGGTAGATAACCTGTCACACAGTCAGGTGTTAGCATGTTAGCTGTCAGGTAGATAACCTGTCAGTCAGTCAGGTGTTAGCATGTTAGCTGTCAGGTAGATAACCTGTCAGTCAGTCAGGTGTTAGCATGTTAGCTGTCAGGTAGATAACCTGTCAGTCAGTCAGGTGTTAGCATGTTAGCTGTCAGGTAGATAACCTGTCAGTCAGTCAGATGTTAGCTGTCAGGTAGATAACCTGTCAGTCAGTCAAGTGTTAGCATGTTAGCTGTCAGGTAGATAACCTGTCAGTCAGTCAGGTGTTAGCATGTTAGCTGTCAGGTAGATAACCTGTCAGTCAGTCAGGTGTTAGCAGGTTAGCTGTGAGGTAGAAAACCTGTCAGTCAATCAGGTGTTAGCATGTTAGCTGTCAGGTAGATAACCTGTCAGTCAGTCAATTGTTAGCATGTTGACTGTCAGGTAGATAACCTGTCAATCAGTCAGGTGTTAGCATGTTAGCTGTCAGGTAGATAACCTGTCAGTCAGTTAGGTGTTAGCATGTTAGCTGTCAGGTAGATAACCTGTCAGTCAGTCAAGTGTTAGCATGTTAGCTGTCAGGTAGATAACCTGTCAGTCAGTCAGGTGTTAGCATGTTAGCTGTCAGGTAGATAACCTGTCAGTCAGTCAGGTGTTAGCAGGTTAGCTGTGAGGTAGATAACCTGTCAGTCAATCAGGTGTTAGCATGTTAGCTGTCAGGTAGATAACCTGTCAGTCAGTCAATTGTTAGCATGTTGACTGTCAGGTAGATAACCTGTCAATCAGTCAGGTGTTAGCATGTTAGCTGTCAGGTAGATAACCTGTCAGTCAGTTAGGTGTTAGCATGTTAGCTGTCAGGTAGATAACCTGTCAGTCAATCAGGTGTTAGCGTGTTAGCTGTCAGGTAGATAACCTGTCAGTCAGTCTAGGTGTTAGCATGTTAGCTGTCAGGTAGATAACCTGTCAGTCAGTCAGGTGTTAGCATGTTAGCTGTCAGGTAGATAACCTGTCAGTCAATCAGGTATTAGCATGTTAGCTGTCAGGTAGCTAACCTGTCAGTCAGTCAATTGTTAGCATGTTAGCTGTCAGGTAGATAACCTGTCAGTCAATCAGGTATTAGCATGTTAGCTGTCAGGTAGCTAACCTGTCAGTCAGTCAATTGTTAGCATGTTAGCTGTCAGGTAGATAACCTGTCAGTCAGTCAGGTGTTAGCATGTTAGCTGTCATGTAGTTAGCGTGTTAGCTGGACATGAGCAGATCGATCGGTGACTGGAAACGTCTGCTTTTCACCTTGATCGGCTGTGACTAGTGATCGGGGCCGATCAGTGTCACATATCCAGATTCTGTGCGGGTCAGTTTCACAAACATAGAGCGCTGCACGATGGTTCACGTCCACACAGCTGCACACGCCACAAGCGTCAGGGCTCAGGGTTGGGATTATTCTGTCAACAATTTGATTTGCTGTCTCGATGCCTGACCTCTGTGTGCGAGAATCTCTCAACGCCTCACTAGCGACCATAAAGGCTACGATGTGATTGGAACACAAATAGGAAAAATATGTACTTTTCTCACTGTGTGACCTTTAGCTGTTTTGACATTTAGGGCTCTGCGGTCAAGTTAGCAACAGTTAGCAACAATAAATATGCCAACGTCCGGTTAGACTTTCAAAATAAAACGTTAAGGTTTCAGTTTATGTAAACTTTGTATGTAAAAAAAATATTTAATGGGGACTTTTTGTTTCACACTGGAAACGAACACAGGCCTTCTGGTTCACAGTCCAGGTTCTGGCCCTCCATCCACACTGACCACCTCCTTAAGTGTGATTTATACTTCTGTGTTGAATCGACGGCGTAGGCTGCGGGGCTACGCAGAGGCTACGCCGTCGCCTGATGTGCACCTCCTCAAAAATGTAACTACACGTCGAGTTAACGCGGAACGTAAGCTCTGTGATTGGTCGGCTGGGTAGCCTCGCAATGACTCCGAGCCGACCAGAAGTACCCTGCGCTTGTAAATAACGAGTAACGGCGGCTGTAACACGGTGAATCAATATATTTGACCGTCACAACCTGAGCGAAATGACTCGTTTCACACATGCAGGAGTACAAATGGGCCTTTACTCAGTCTTTAATGTTAAATATCATGCACCTGCCTTACCGCCAACTAACTGAGGCTGCAGATGTCGCCCCACTGCGCTGACCTGTGACGCTAAGGGTCCCCAGTGCGTTACAGACGCCCATGGGTCTTGACCATGTGTCCATATGTGATGAGTTGGGGAGTTGCTTCACAGGTGAAGAAATCTAGTTGTGTTTTTTGGGCAACTTTATTAAACTGCCAAATTGAAATTTGAAAATTCCTAATTGTTTGTTCAGTCAGTTCTAACAGGTAAACCTGCCAACAGAGGCGTGTAAACGGCTCCTCGATCACAGCAGCACGTTGCATGAAACTGTCCTCCAGCTCAGATCCTGAAGCAGGCGATGCAGCAAGCTGACAAACTGTGCTTCAGCCACGCTTTTTAATATGGAGAGCTCGCGTTACTATACTAATGTGTTGTGCACTAATCATGAGTGTAGTGGAGGAAGAATACTGTTAGTCATTATTCTCTTCATGTTTTGAAAATCATTTTAAGCTGTTGTTTTTCATGTGGACCCCAGGAGGAGGGGCTGATTAGGTAATTGTGCTGCTAATTAACTAAAGCTCTGCTTCCTGCACGTTGACCTGCGGTGGGAAATAAACACAGAGCAGAACGAGCTGATCTAAGGCTGCGTTCACTCTGCAGGCCTTAATGCTCAGATTAGTGTTTTAATGTGGCCCATATCAGACTCCAGT
Organism: Lepomis macrochirus; assembly: GCA_024633595.2. NCBI lineage: Eukaryota > Metazoa > Chordata > Actinopteri > Centrarchiformes > Centrarchidae > Lepomis > Lepomis macrochirus. Next base: position 34,528,873 of record JALXJV020000014.1, read on the forward strand.
GTGCGCTGCCCAAAAGGAACGCACATGTGCAGAAGAACAATACGATGTCCCACGCAGCTCGTGGTCGTCTGGAGGTAAACAAGGAGGCCACAAAGGTTTGCTCATACGCGCTAACCCTTCTGATTTCTCGTTAAGGTCCCTGTCCTGGTTTCCTCCCGGGGTCACAATTCTCACACAATTTGACTTCTGTCCTTTTCTTTACATTCGTTAGTTTCATACAGAGTTTCTGGCTCTACATGTAGCCCTCTCTCCTGTTTCCGCCCAGACACGCACATCACGCACAACTGTGACGACGGTCGCTCTAGAGTGACGTCAGTTACCTGGATTCCCGGTAAGGGATCAGCTGTGCACGTTTATACCTGATAAATATTTATTAGTCCTTTCAAAATTCATAGTCATATGGCAAATGTCAGACCACCAACCAGACAGCTGCTTTACAAACACAAACATCACCCGAGTGCAAGTTAAACCAAAGGCTCGTGCAGACTACACGACTTTCAGCGTCGGCCGACGGACGCCGCTCACTCAACTCCCTGTGACGGGAGTCTGAAGTCGCTGTGGCTTTTACGCTGTATGACTGATCGTGACGGGGTCACAAACACTACAAACCACGTTTTGTCAAGAAAACACAGTGACATGTGAAACGGCAAATGAGCGATCCTGCGCAGGAAACAGCTGTTTGTTATTCTAAAGACAAAGAATGTGTTTGAAAGGACGGATCAGCACACGCAGGTAGCAGGAAACGTCTGAGCTGCAGAGAGCTGGAGGGGAGTTAAAGGTGCAGCTCCCCGACTCTGAGGTTCCAGCTTACGGCCCAAAAAGCAGAACAACAAACGCTCGTCACGTTTCCAGCTGAGGACTGCAGCTTACTTTCGCTTCAACTCGACAATCATTCATGATTTCAGTTAGATGCTAAAGTTGCTGTTACTGTTACCTCGTCTGTGGTCCGCTGGCAGAACACCGGCTGCTGTCTGATCAGGCGCCGTCGTGCTGTTGCCTTTCTGACTGTAACATTACAGAGTTGTTGTTTTCTTTAGCTTGAAATAATCCCAGACTTTGAACACTTCTCTCTTCCTCCACTGCAAACAGCTTCATAGTCACATCACATAGCCGCAGTAATAAATGTCCCTGTGCTGTGTAGTTAGATGGATTAAACAAAGCATCGATGCAAAGTCTTTGCGTTGAAGAGTTCGCTATGAATCCACAGCCTCGTCTCTGAGAAGCATAAACCAGAGGATGAATTAAACCCTCTGTTTGTCCTCCCACTGACAGAAGTTCATCTAGTGCAGTGGTTCTTAACCTGGGAATGGTGCTATAGGTACAAAAATAGGAAAAAAATAACTAGATGGACTGTAGTTGTGAATGGAATCACTTTGGGTGACACTGTAAACATTTTGCACTGTTTAATCCAGCAGGTGGCGCTGATGATGCCAACCGCTATAAAAAGAGAAAGAAGACTCAGGCTGATCAGACAGAAAACACTTTGCGGGCTCGTAAACAGGAGGTGCACACCTGTGGCTATTGGTCGAATTTAGAAAAGAGCAAAGCGCTGCTTTTTTAAAATGTTGCTAGGCAACCACTGTATCAGCTGTTCTGTCAATCTAATCAAAGAGTAATAACTGTCATATTAGCAGAAACTGATCACAGCTCACAGGTCTGAGTCTTTTGTTGTTAAAAACATCTGCCAAACGCAGAGAGATCTTCTGTGTTTATATTTTCGTCTTGAGGAGTACAAAATGTCGATGCTTCTCAGATTCCTGTTGATGTGTTCTGTAATGCGTGATGTCTTTTGTGAATTTTATCTTACTTTATGAAGCAACTGTGCACTGTGCCCAAGCAAAATTTCCCCTTGGGGACAATAAAGTTAACCTAACCTAACGCAGAGCTGCTCTGACTCTGTTTTCACTGTGTGAGGTGAACAAACACGCAGCAGACAGGAAACTGAGATCCGTGTGGACACATGAGACAAAGGGGAGACACACCGCTGGTCCAGGAGCTGCGTCTTAAGGCTGATTTCTTACAGTTTGTTGCAGTCTGTAGACAATTTAAGCAACTGTAAACTTCCGTCAACACAACCGTCTCTCCACTCATTACATTGGATACTGGGGGAAAAAAAACGCGAATGACATCGGGCACGACTCAGGCGCATTCAACAGCGCAGGCCAGAACTGCCAGGAGACACACAGCATTAACAGCACAGGACTGCTAGGAGCGCAGTTTAAAAGCGCTTCTCAGTCTGAATAGCGCCACTTTTTGAAATATTTTCAACTTCAGAAAGGGGTCGGACTGCCTGAAAGGTTAAGAACCCCTGCTCTAGTGTATTGTGCAGTGAACACGTACAGAAATATTCCCGGTTATTATGAAATAAGTCCGCTGGTGTTGTCTCCCTGATGTTCATGTGCTCCTCAGGTATCTATTTTTTCTAGTGAGTGAAGTCATTGTCACCGCCGCAGCTTTTCTAGCCTGTACGCTGCAGGTTTAGCGACCCAGAATCATCTCACGTGACGCTACTCAGCCAATCAAATCTGTGCAATTGCGACTCGAGTCAGTGAGACACAAAGCCCGTGTGACACGGAGGAGATTCAGAGTCAGAGCTGCCGTTCACACGGCGCGCTCCAACAAGAGAAGAGAGAGCTTTAAATAAAGAAAGGACTCCTACATGTTCGTTCTTCCCACCGGCAGAGCGAGGTGATTATATAAAGCAGCAATGTGAAGCGCCGCTAACATTATGAGACAAACATCACAGAAAACTGACCCTGGATCTGCCAGGAATGATCCAATCACATGCCTACAGGCACCCGGTGAGACAGCCACTGTCACCTCTTATAAACTCTTTGTTACTGTCTCTTTGTGGTTTGATGCCCAAGTTTAGTATTTATTGAAAGTTTAGCTGTTTCTCTTCCACGCTGGGATCAACAGTGAGTCCTGTAGATGCAGAATAAACACCGGTCTGCAGTTGGAGTAGGGATGTCACAAGAACCACACTTAGGTACCAAGTCAATGCCAAAATTCTCAAAACATGAAGGTACTTGTTTTTCTACAGAACCATAGATAACAGGGATCAAAAAATGATGGCGCCAAAGTGCAGCATCAACAGCTCCTGCAGAGTTATTCATTAGATTTTCAGTGTTCCAAAGTTTCAGATATCCATTCAGGGATTATGTGGTTTTCAGTAGAGCAACGATTAATAGATTCGTTGTCAACTAATAAATGAATCACCTGCTAGGTATTTTGATTATCTCAAATGATGTAAACTAATAAATTATATTTTTCACATTTTTTTTGAGACAAAAAAACTAATTGATGAGTCTAGAAAATTATTGGCAGATAATCACAGATGTTTTATTAACAATGAATAAAGATGTAACTATGGGTGGGAATCACCAGAAGCCTCATGATACGATATTATCACAATACAATGTTATCATGATACTTATGTCACGATACGATATTATCACAATACAATATTATCATGAATACGATATTATCATGATTTTAAAAACATTGCGATATATTGGAACTAAAAACAGGGTTTTTTTTCTGTTGTTTTTTTTTTTTTGGATTGGATTCAAATGTTGGTGGCGAGTGTGAATATAAATTGAGTGGGTGCACAAATGTATAATTTTGTACTGTGCACATGAAACGTTGCTAATTATTAGTTAATCATTTAGAGATTAAAAGGGGTAGGAGGATATAAGTTTTACTTCTGTTTACCCCCCTTTCAAACATGCAAGTAGAAGTTTTCTTTTATTGGTAATCTTAAATTGGATGTTTAGTTGCTAAATGTTTTTTGTTTTTTTGTTGTCTTTTTTGTGTTATTTTGAATGTATGCTTACTTTAAATTGTTTATTTGTTCTTTTTAACATGTTTGAAATATTTCAATCAATCAATCAATATTACTATTTCTCCAACTTCAAATTTGGTACCTAAAAGGAAAACTCTTTTTCTGGTTGACTGAAAAAGCAAATTTTATTATCATAGTACCAAAAAGTAAAATTCTCATGAACAATTTATATAGCAAAAGATTGATACCTGAACTCCGTGTATTGTTACGATATTGGGAAATATCGCGATACTATGCTGTATCGATTTTTTTTTTCTCCCACCCCTACTTGTAACCTGTCTTTCATAATGATACTTATATATCCTATATTTCGGTACTCTAGCCTTTAACCCCTGTGTTTACCTGTACAGGTGTGGTCTCCAGGCTGGCTGCCCCGCCTCCCTCAGCGTCACGCCCCCCCCTGCCCCCCCGGCCCCCCCTCATGGAGAGGATGAGGAAGATCAAACGGCAGCTGTCCCTCACTCTGGGAAGGGGAGGGGCCGGGGGAGGCGACAGGACGCTGAGTGACAACAACACCCAGGAAGTGACATCACACAGTGACTCAGGTAACACATACACACACAGACCTGTAAGCTCCCTCAGGTGTGTCAGTAGGTAGGTCAATGTGATTATTGATCCAAAATCAGGTTTGTTCTATGTCAACTGAACAGAGACCCTCAACGGACCTGAACATGGTCCCAGATTTGACCTGCAGACTCTTGAGATGCACCAATCGATCAGTCGGTGCATATTTAACAGAGACCAGAGCTACTGTGTGTTCATCCTCATTTTAGTCAGAAAACTTAGTTTACCAGTTAAACCGAGGCCGGTCTCATAAGTTGTGTTTTCACTTACTCAGTCATACGTACAACAAAGAGTTCTGTGCATCTAAGCCTTCCTGACTCGTGGTCAGGAGAGGAACAAGCATGACGAAGCCATGAGGCGACACTGCAAATGAGTGAGCCGCTGTGCTGCCACAAACTGGGACCAGTCCCATTGTTAAACCAGGACCAGGTCCACTGGTAAACCAGGACTGCTCCCTGTGTTACACTGTGCCTCAGGTGTGAATGTGGAGCTGTGTGAGTTCTGCTGTCTCCCTGACTCCTCCCTCTGATCTGATTGGTTGTTTGGATTTATGATTTAGATTTGGTGTCTGTTGGAACTGTCAATCAATTACTTAATTGATCTGCTGCTCTGATCTGATGACACATTTTTCTTGTTTTTCTTTCTTTTTTTCTACTGAATCAACCAATCAACATCCTCCATCATCCCCCCCACCAATCCTCCATCATCCCTCCACCAATCCTCCATCACCCCCCCACCCATCCTCCATCATCCCTCCACCAATCCTCCATCATCCCCTCCACCAATCCTCCATCACCCCCCCACCCATCCCTCCATCACCCCCCCCACCCATCCTACATCATCCCTCCACCAATCTCTCCATCATCCCCCCCCACCCATCCTCCATCATCCCCCCACCAATCCCTCCATCATCCCCCCACCCATCCTACATCATCCCTCCACCAATCCTCCATCACCCCCCCCACCCATCCTCCATCATCCCTCCACCAATCCTCCATCACCCCCCACCCATCCTCCATCATCCCTCCACCAATCCTCCATCACCCCCCCACCCATCCTACATCATCCCTCCACCAATCCTCCATCACCCCCCCCACCCATCCTCCATCATCCCTCCACCATCCCACCACCAATCCTCCATCATCCCACCACCAATCCTCCATCATCCCCTCCATCAATCCCCCCCCCACCAATCCTCCATCATCCCACCACCAATCCTCCATCATCCCCCCACCAATCCTCCATCATCCCTCCACCAATCCTCCATCATCCCTCCACCAATCCTCCATCATCCCTCCACCAATCCTCCATCATCCCTCCACCAATCCTCCATCATCCCCCCACCAATCCTCCATCATCCCCTCCACCAACTCCTCCATCATCCCTCCACCAATCCTCCATCATCCCTCCACCAATCCTCCATCATCCCTCCACCAATCCTCCATCATCCCTCCACCAATCCTCCATCCCTACATCATTTCCTCACCAATCCTCCATCATCCCTCCCCCTGATCAGAGGTGGTGTCTCTTCGTGGTTCTTCTGGAAGTTTGAAGGTTCGAGGTTCGTCCTCTTCAGTTCAGTCTCTCCTTCAGTCGTACAGCAGGAAACCTCGAGGCCTCGGACGCAGCCTGAGCTCCTACCCTGGAACACACACAGCACCTGACTGGGTACCTAATACTTAAATACATGTACAAATACTGGTACTACCTGAAACACACAGCACTTGGGTACTAATACTGCAAATACATGTACAAATACTGTACTACCTTGGAAACACACAGCGCACTTGGGTACTATATTGCAAATGCACGTACAAATACTGTACTACATGAACCACACAGCACTCCATCTGGGTACTAATACTGCAAATACATGTACAAATACTGTACTACCTGAAACACACAGCGCGACTGGGTACTAATACTGCAAATACACGTACAAATACTGTACTACCTGAAACACACAGCGCGACTGGGTACTAATACTGCAAATACATGTACAAATACTGTACTACATGAACCACACAGCACGACTGGGTACTAATACTGCAAATACACGTACAAATACTGTACTACCTGAACCACACAGCACGACTGGGTACTAATACTGCAAATACATGTACAAATACTGTACTACCTGGAAACACACAGCCGACTTGGGTGACTAATATTGCAAATACATCGCATAAATACTGTACTACCTGAAACACACAGCCGACTGGTACTAATACTGCAAATACATGTACAAATACTGTACTACCTGAAACACAATAGCACTGAGTACTAATACTGCAAATACACTGCAAATACTGTACTACCTGAAACACACAGCTGACTGGGTACTAATACTGCAAATACATGTACAAATACTGTTACTACATGAACCACACAGCACGCATCTGGGTACTATATCACTGCAAATACACGTACAACATCTGTACTACCTGAACCACACAGCATCGACTGGTACTAATATCGTAAATACATGTGCAAATACTGCACTACCTGTACAAATACTGTACTACCTGAACCACACAGCACGCACTGGGTACTAATACTGCAAATACATGTGCAAATACTGTACTACCTGAACCACACAGCACGACTGGGTACTAATACTGCAAATACATGTACAAATACTGCACTACCTGTACAAATACTGTACTACCTGAACCACACACGCACGACTGGGTACTAATACTGCAAATACATGTGCAAATACTGCACTACCTGAACCACACAGCACCGACTGGGTACTAATACTGCAAATACACGTGCAAATACTGTACTACCTGAACCACACAGCACTCGACTGGGTACTAATACTGCAAATACACGCGTAAATACTGTACTACCTGAACCAACACAGCACGACTGGGTACTAATACTGCAAATACACGTCGCAAATACTGTACTACCTGAACCACACAGCACGACTGGGTACTAATACTGCAAATACACGCAAATACTGTACTACCTGAACCACACAGCACGACTGGGTACTAATACTGCAAATACATGTACAAATACTGCACTACCTGTACAAATACTGTACTACCTGTACAAATACTGTACTACCTGAACCACACAGCACGACTGGGTACTAATACTGCAAATACATGTGCAAATACTGTACTACCTGAACCACACAGCACGACTGGGTACTAATACTGCAAATACATGTACAAATACTGCACTACCTGTACAAATACTGTACTACCTGAACCACACAGCACGACTGGGTACTAATACTGCAAATACATGTGCAAATACTGTACTACCTGAACCACACAGCACGACTGGGTACTAATACTGCAAATACACGTACAAATACTGTACTACCTGAACCACACAGCACGACTGGGTACTAATACTCGCAAATACATCGCAAATACTGTACTACCTGAACCACACAGCACGACTGGGTACTAATACTGCAAATACACGTGCAAATACTGTACTACCTGAACCACACAGCACGACTGGGTACTAATACTGCAAATACACGTGCAAATACTGTACTACCTGAACCACACAGCACGACTGGGTACTAATACTGCAAATACATGTACAAATACTGCACTACCTGTACAAATACTGTACTACCTGTACAAATACTGCACTACCTGAAACACACAGCACGACTGGGTACTAATACTGCAAATACATGTACAAATACTGTACTACCTGTACAAATACTGTACTACCTGTACAAATACTGTACTACCTGTACAAATACTGCACTACATGAACCACACAGCACGACTGGGTACTAATACTGCAATACTATAGTTATGTCCTCTGCATGTATTACTGGCATGTGACTGTGTAATGCGTGTGTGTATTTTCAGAGATCGATCCACGAGGATGTGAAGATGAATTCAGATGGAGAAAGTGATCCGGCTTCTTCTTCAGACGACGTTCAGAGTCCAGTTAGAGTCAGACTGAGAAACAAGAAGATCTCTACTGAGGTACACACTGCGCTTCAGGAGGTAGATCGGGTCAGTACACTGATCGCAGGCTCGATCTCCACCTCCTCCTGTCCACATGTCCAAGTGTCTTTGGTCAACACACTGAATCCTAACTTGCTCCTTATGGTTAACCAGCAGCCTGCGTGGTTCACAGCTTACTGTTGCAGCCAGTTAAACTGTTCTGTTTTGTTTTTAATGATATTAAATGGTTATATATAATTTAGATTCTTTATTAAGTTCATTTAGAAAAATGTTTGGAGCATTTTTGTTTGTTTAATTGAAAGTTTTTTGTTCTTGAAGTGACGACCAGGCACTGAATTTCCCTTTGCTATCTTGGGAGTTTCCTTCTTTGTAGAAATCTTTTTATAGGATCCTGCTGGAGAGCATTTTCTTCTTCCTTCAGAGGCGAAGTCTTGTCTTCAGTTCTGCCTGTAAGATGGTGATTCCTTCTTTTTCTTCACCTCTCTGATGAGGACTTCTATCTCCCTCTGCCTCCGTGATTTGGACTGAATATTTCTGTCCCATTCTTTTTGATGAGTTTATCATTTGTTCTGTTCTCTTCTACATTTTGTACATTGTGTCCTCGCTGACTTCCGCCTGTTTGTTCTTGTTACTGGTTTCATAAATGGTCTTTCACCTGAAGCTTCTTTTCACTTGACTGACTCGCACTTCCCGTAAAGAAATATTGGTCGATGCACGGCCCTGGTTCTGATTGGGTGACTCATCAAACCTCTCCATGTTGTAACTTGAGACGAGCTGTAGATTCAACTTAGATGTGTGGTTGTTGTTGACACCCCTGACTCCAGAACTGTGCTGTTGGTCCAAAGTCCTGCTGTGGTCTACAGCTTACAAATCTGTCCTTGAGCCATCTTGTGACCCCCCTTCCAGCTGACTCTGTTTGGTATCTTTATTTTTTGAAGTTTCATTCCTCCACCTGGTTAGAGGTCTGCTCAGGCAAAGGGAGTTTGCTGGCGTGGGTAGCTAACCCATCACAACCCCCCACAGGGTCAGCAGTCTCTGACAAATTTGTGTCCAGTTAGGGTTCAACCACAGAGGAAGAAATGTCTCAGTCCCTTCACAAAGCAGGTCCTTCCCTGGGCCCTAATGCAGAGGTGGGTTTGGCCGATGTCAGAGATTCAGGGTGCTTTCAAATGTGGAGCGTTTTTAAATATTCCGAATGAATTTGAATATTTCTCTTGGGTCGTTTTGTGTTCACGCTGCATTATTGTAAAGCGCACCAAATCACAAACCTTTTCAGGTCTTTCTTACGCTACGTTCGTCACTACCTCAGGCGTACAAGTCTTGCTTTGCATTGTGGGACAGCTCCATGACGTCAACAATGCAAAAAGGAGTCGCGGGTTGACTTGACACAGCGACGAGGTGAAACGCCTCCTGACTTTTGATCAGAGCCCGGTATTTCCCAGATGTTGGACATCACATGGGAACAATAAAGTTTGAGATGTGAAGGCAAAACAGAAACGCTGCTTAAGCTCCATGTTGACAAGCAATGTTTTGGTTTGGTTTCCAGGCAACACCTTCATTTGGTCGGTTGTGTTCTCGCTCTATTCGAACCTCTGCAGGGTTCGAATGGAATCAAGCTGAGGTCGCCTCCTCTAGGCTCTCGCCTCGGTTGTGTTTTTTTCTGGATCGAGTGCGATTGTTGTGTTTCCAAACGGACCAGGCCAAAGTGGAAACGCTGTGAAACTTTTAATGAACGTGTTTCTCTGTTGTGTTTGCAGGACATTAACAAGCGCCTCTCGCTACCAGCTGACATTCGCCTTCCAGACGGTTACCTGGAGAAATTTAATGTGATTGGTCCAGCTCTGTTTGAGCAGCCAATCAGCAGACGGCTGCGCAGAGTGTCTCTGGTACGCTCTTCCTGCTTCTGCTCTACCTGTTTCTCATGTAGGAGCTTCATACTTTTGCTGTAGGTTACATTAACCCTCTCCGCCTGTCTCTTTGTGTCTGCAGTCAGAGATCGGTTTTGGGAAACTGGAGACGTACATCAAACTGGACAAACTGGGAGAGGTGAGGACACACCTGTTCTGTCAGTCTCCTGTGATTCCAGTTTAGTATGAATACGTGTCCAACGGCATAGGGCTGGGGTCCAGCTGGTCTTCCAGAAGCTTTTGAATACAGCAGCTGAAGTGGGGCTACATGGGGTCGAAAGCTCCAGAAAAATTTGTCCTCAGCTGGTCTCTCACCTGTCCCCCCTCTACCTGTCTCTCTCTCCACCTGTCTGTCTGCAGGGGACCTATGCCACAGTGTATAAAGGTCGCAGTAAACTGACTGATAACCTCGTGGCTCTGAAGGAAATCCGTCTGGAACATGAAGAAGGAGCTCCGTGTACTGCCATCAGAGAAGGTACTGCAGTAATACTAGTTTGTGCTGAAGAGGCTGCCGGTGTTATTACAGTTTAGGGTAAAACACAGACTAGAATACTTCAAAAATTCAACTCCTGCATTCAGTTATGTGTGTATAAATTAGGGCTAAACAATTTGGGAGAAAAATCTAATTACGATTAGAATTCAATTTTTTTTTTTTAGCTAAAGTTTTTTTTTTTTTTTTTTTTTTTAAAATTTATTTTCTATTGCACAGTTTACAGTAATGTTCCACTCCTTTATACAACAAGACATTGTGCAATTTCTAACATTGCAGGTGTTTAACATAAACAAAACACAAACAAAAGACTTACATCATCACATTTTGCCAGGGGTAGCACAGATTTATAAAAAAATATCAAATTGTTTACACACATTTACAGTTTTGGTTGCCTTTTGATTAAGAGAAAACTTAATCGTGTTGATATATAGAATGACCTCATTGTTAAAGGCAACAAAGGAAGCTTTGGAGTGCGCAAACTTACTTTTATGAATGTGAAATTTTGCCAATAGTATAATCAGATTAATGATGAAAGTTTCATTAGGCCTAGTCTTCGTTCTGTTGAGGTCAAAAAGGCCAAAAAGAACATCCTTCCAAAACAACTTGAAATCTTTTTCAATATTTTCTGCAATAAAATAGCAAATGTCTGACCAGAAACTTTGGACAGAAGGGCAGTGCCAAAACAAATGGGTCACTGTTTCAACACACATAGAACAGAAAGTGCACAATACGTCGATGTCTTTTTTTTAAATTTTTTAACAATATAATCATTAGATGGGTAAAACTTATGAATTATTTTAAATGATACTTCTCTAATTTTGTTGGTCAGCATATATCGGTTGGGCAAAAGCCAGACTTTCTTCCAGTCAATGTTTTGTACAAATTTATTCCAGTATGGAACCACATATGGGACTGTGATATCTGTTTGGAACAGGGATCTAATTATTTTATTGTTCTTACCATTGTTAGAAGAAAAACAAATCTTACCAATAGAACTGTCAGCCAGTGATAACAAGGTTAGTTGTTGTGTGTTCAATCTTGGTTGAGCTCTAAATAACATGCAAACACCAGAAGAGATTGCTCCAAAGACTTTGGCATAATCTCCAGGAGACACAGGAATTTTGTATTCCTCTAGAAACTCATTATAAGAGTAAAGATTTTTAGCTAAAGTTCAATATTCAATATTCATAGTCTGTTTTGACGGACTGACGCATCCAGCAGCGCAGAGTAGATGAACCGGGCAGGAAGTCAGACAAAGAACTGGCGGAGAGAATCTGGTCGATTTTCAAAATGAAACGCCCTGTGCAGACTCCGATTGTGTATTAACAATTATCACAGTTAAAACAGACTACGTAGCGTACTTAGCCATGGTAGAAGCACAAAAACAACCAAACACATCAAAAAATTCTAAACAAATCTGCAGAATCAGGCAGGCAAAACGCTCTTATTCTGAAATGCTCCATGTGGGGAAACGTAGCCTGTAGAGAGCGTCAGATGTGCGGAAGAGGAATAGGGCCACGTGTGAAATTGTTTTTGAATTCTGAGATTAAAGTCAGAAATCTGAGATTAAAATCAGAATTCAGAGATTAAAGTCAGAATTCCCAAAAAAGTTTAAATCTTCTGAGATTAAAGTCAGAATTCGGAGATTAAAGAATTCTGACTTTAATCTCTGAATTCTGACTTTAATCTCTGAATTCTGACTTTAATCTTTGAAGTCTTACTTTAATCTCTGAATTCTGACTTTAGTCTCTGAATTCTGACTTTAATCTCTGAATTCTGACTTTAATCTTTGAAGTCTTACTTTAATCTCTGAATTCTGACTTTAATCTCAGAATTCTGACTTTAATCTCTGAATTCTTACTTTAATCTCTGAATTCTGACTTTAATCTCTGAATTCTGACTTTAATCTTTGAAGTCTTACTTTAATCTCTGAATTCTGACTTTAATCTCTGAATTCTGACTTTAATCTTTGAAGTCTTACTTTAATCTCTGAATTCTGACTTTAATCTCTGAATTCTGACTTTAATCTTTGAAGTCTTACTTTAATCTCTGAATTCTTACTTTAATCTCAGAATTCTGACTTTAATCTCAGAATTCTGACTTTAATGTGCCTACAGAATTAACCTAAATTTTAATCGCCTTCTTTCAAATCAGCCATTTCAGCCCCAGTATAAATATGTTTGTGTGTTTATGTGTGTTTTCTCCCTCAGTGTCTCTGTTGAAGGATCTGAAACACGCCAACATCGTCACGCTTCATGACATCATCCACACGCAGAAATCCCTCACGCTGGTGTTTGAGTATCTGGTGAGACACACACACACAAACAGCCACACATCTTGATTTTGGGTGTATTCAGCCTTTAATCGTGTTTCTTGTGTGTTTCAGGACAAAGATCTGAAACAGTATCTGGACGACTGTGGAAACAACATCCACGCTCACAACGCCAAAGTGAGGAAACTCTTCAGCTCTGCTGGCAGAGAACGTTATAGCGAGTGTGAAATAAAAGATTCCACTTCTGCTTGTATTTATACTGCAATTTATACACATTTTGGATTTCATATCAGTGACTGTTCACCTGCTGCTTGTCACTGCATCCAACCAGACGAGGTCTGCAGGCCTAATTCACTAAACACATGCTAGGAGCCTGGCAGGAAGCTCTGCCTGAGAAGACCACTCCAGGGGAATGAAATCCCAACAGGCTTCTAGATATTTGTCAGGAAGTTTGTGACGTCTGAACAGCAGCTCACCTGTGATTCTCTCTCTCAGCTCTTCCTGTTCCAGCTGCTGCGAGGCCTGTCGTACTGTCATCGGAGGAAAGTTCTCCACAGAGACCTGAAACCCCAAAACCTGCTGATCAACGAGCGGGAGAGCTTAAGCTGGCGGACTTCGGTGAGTGCGCTGCTGCTTTTAATGGACATCTTATTAAGATTCTCTACTTCAGATGGCGGCAGGGAAAGTAAATGTAGCTTCGCTTCACGGGATTCCTCTGCGCTACATCAGGAAGATCTTTGACTGCTGCGGAGTCCCCGAAGTCTGCCACCAGACCTCTGCAGCTAGTCCTCAGACCTCAGAGATCTGCAGCTAGTCTCACCTGCTGGAGACAGACAATAAGAGAAGTCCATTAGAACCGGATTCAATAAGTAGAATCAGAACCAGAACTGTTAGATTGAATCGGTACCCAACCCAATCAGTCAGTCCAGAAGTAAGAAGCTGACACACAGACACCTGGATTCTGGTGTGAGCGTGCCAACAGGACGCTAATGTAAACGCTCCCTCTGTGATGATGTCACTCAGGTGTCCCGCGTCTTTCAGGTTTGGCTGGCGAAGCTCGATCCCGATCGAAGACGTACTCTAACGAGTGGTGACGCTGTGGTACCGATCGCCGGACATCCTGCTGGGCAGTACCGACTACTCCACCCACATCGACATGTGGTCAGTACTGTTGTAGAATACTGTAGTACTATGACATTCTTCTTCTGTGGTGAACCAGCAGATCAGCTGGTCAGAGATCCTGTCTCTACTGACCTGACTGTCTCTCCCCCTGTCTGACTCTCTCACCTGTCTGTCTCTCTCACCTGTCTGACTCTCTCCCTGTCTGTCTCTCCCCCTCCCTGTCTCTCTCTCCACCTGTCTGTCTCTCTCTCCCTGTCTGTCTCTCCCCCTCCCTGTCTCTCTTTCCACCTGTCTGTCTCTCTCCACCTGTCTGTCTCTCTCTCCCTGTCTGTCTCACCCCCTCCCTGTCTCTCTCTCCACCTGTCTGTCTCTCTCTCTGTCTGTCTCCCTGTCTCTCTCTCCACCTGTCTGTCTCTCTCTCCCGTCTGCCTCTCCCTGTCTGTCTCTCACCTGTCTGTCTCTCCTCTCTGTCTGTCTCTCCCCCTCCCTGTCTCTCTCTCCACCTGTCTGTCTCTCTCTCCCTGTCTGTCTCTCCCCCTCCCTGTCTCTCTCTCCCTGTCTGTCTCTCTCTCTCCACCTGTCTCTCTCCACCTGTCTGTCTCTCCCCCTCCCTGTCTCTCTCTCACCTGTCTGTCTCTCTCACCTGTCTGTCTCTCCCTCTCCCTGTCTCTCTCTCACCTGTCTCTCTCTCCCCCTGCCTGTCTCTCTCTCCACCTGTCTGTCTCTCTCACCTGTCTGCTCTCCCTCCCTGTCTCTCTCTCCTGTCTCTCTCCTCCTGTCTCTCTCCACCTGTCTGTCTCTCCCTCTCTCTCTCTCTCACCTGTCTGTCTCTCTCACCTGTCTGTCTCTCCCTCTCCCTGTCTCTCTCTCACCTGTCTGTCTCTCTCTCTCCACCTGTCTCTCTCCACCTGTCTGTCTCTCCCCCTCCCTGTCTCTCTCTCACCTGTCTGTCTCTCTCACCTGTCTGTCTCTCCCTCTCCTGTCTCTCTCTCTGTCTGTCTCTCCTCTCCTCTCTCTCTCTCCACCTGTTTGTCTCCACCTGTCTCTCTCTCTCTCCTGTCTCTCTCTCCACCTGTCTGTCTCTCCCCCTCCCTGTCTCTCTCTCCACCTGTCTGTCTCTCTCACCTGTCTGTCTCTCCCTCTCCCTGTCTCTCTCTCCCCCTCCCTGTCTCTCTCTCCACGTGTCTCTCTCTCTCCACCTGTCTCTCTCCACCTGTCTGTCTCTCCACCTGTCTGTCTCTCTCACCTGTCTGTCTCTCCCTCTCCCTGTCTGTCTCTCCCTCTCCCTGTCTCTCTCTCACCTGTCTCTCTCTCCCCCTCCCTGTCTCTCTCTCCACGTGTCTCTCTCTCTCCACCTGTCTCTCTCCACCTGTCTGTCTCTCCCCCTCCCTCTCTTTCTCTCCACCTGTCTGTCTCTCTCACCTGTCTGTCTCTCCCTCTCCCTGTCTCTCTCTCACCTGTCTGTCTCTCCCTCTCCCTGTCTCTCTCTCACCTGTCTGTCTCTCTCTCTCCACCTGTCTCTCTCTCACCTGTCTGTCTCTCTCTCTCACCTGTCTCTCTCTCACCCTGTCTCTCCCCTTCCCTGTCTCTCTCTCACCTGTCTGTCTCTCCCTCTCCCTGTCTCTCTCTCCACCTGTCTCTCTCTCACCTGTCTGTCTCTCTCTCTCTCACCTGTCTGTCTCTCTCACCCTGTCTCTCCCCTTCCCTGTCTCTCTCTCACCTGTCTGTCTCTCTCTCTCCACCTGTCTGTCTCTCTCACCCTGTCTCTCTCTCCACCTGTCTGTCTCTCTCACCTGTCTGTCTCTCTCACCTGTCTGTCTCTCTCTCACCCTGTCTCTCTCTCACCTGTCTGACTCTCTCACCTGTCTGTCTCTCTCACCTGTCTGTCTCTCTCACCTGTCTGTCTCTCTCTCACCTGTCTGTCTGTCTCTCTCTCACCTGTCTGTCTCTGTCTCTCCGCCTGTCTGTCTCTCTCACCTGTCTGTCTCTGTCTCTCCGCCTGTCTGTCTCTCTCACCTGTCTCTCTCTCCACCTGTCTGTCTCTCTCCACCTCTCTGTCTCTCCGCCTGTCTGTCTCTCTCCACCTGTCTGTCTCTCTCTCCGCCTGTCTGTCTCTCCGCCTGTCTGTCTCTCTCTCACCTGTCTGTCTCTCTCACCTGTCTGTCTCTCCGCCTACCTGCAGGGGGGTTGGTTGTATCTTCTATGAGATGGTGACGGGTCGACCTCTGTTTCCTGGTTCCACAGTGGAGGAGGAGCTTCACTTCATCTTCAAACTCTTGGGTGAGAACCAATCAGCTTCTTTCGTTTACAGAAAACTAGGTTTGGTGCAGCAGACCAGTGAGATGTTGGAACAAAAGGGCTTATTAGCTTAAAGAGACATCCCTTAAATATTCGATGGCCAAGAACAAGCCTACAGGTGACTTAATCCAGCTGATGGACTTTGTGTGTCTTTGATGTGTGTTTTGTGTGCAGGTACTCCCACAGAGCGGAGCTGGCCTGGGATCAGTGCTAATGAAGATTTTGTGACGTACAACTACCCTCAGTACCGAGCAGAGAGACTCAATAACCACACTCCCAGGTACACAACCGCACCGCACACTGGGGTCGGGCCGACGGACGGTCACGTCCACCAGCGACGGCTGACAGACGTCACGACGTTGAGCCGCACGTCGGCTTATTAAAACCAGTGAATTTTGACATTTCTATGATATTTCATATTTAGACAGACATAAGTCACACGTCATTCTCCAAGCTCGCGCAGGCGCACTGTCACGCCTCGTTAAAAAACTGTCACACCTCGTTAAGTCAGAGCATCAAACCGATAAACATCGCTGTGAGCTAACCGATTTATCATGTAATGTACAGACAGCAAAGTGGACTAAAGTTTACAGTGTAGTGATGTTAACACAGCATGTCGTTAGTGACACTCCAGACGGTCAATTTTGGTTGTCATGGTAATGTATTACGTCCGACTATTAACCACACCCCCATTCTCTGTTTGAGAAAGAACCAAACACGGTAGTTAGAACTGGCTGGAGGGGCTTTAATGACGCAGCCCATCAAACATCTGAAACCAACATCACCGTTCCTTTATCTGGTCCACCGCGACTTCAAACGTGAACTAACAGTCCAGTAAACCAGTTTTTTTTAACCGAGTGAAGTCTGTACGAGAACACACACGAGGCGACTTCTGCCCCCCGATGACGTAGACACAGCCCCACCCTACCACACACCGTCGACTCTGACCTCAGTCAAAAGGAATAAAACCAGTAATAATAAAAGGGCTGAAATGTGTCAGCAGTAATTTCAGAGTCGTGTGGGGGTGCGTGGTGTTAAAAGCAGAGCTGAAGGAAGTGAGATGAGCGTAGGCTTTAGGATCTCCCAGGTTAGATTTGATTCATGCTTCCTGTCATTGTGCAGAGAACAGAGCTGATATGAAGCAGGAGTGCTGACACACAGTGATTTACAGTATCTGTGAGAATATTAAAGGAGGAGAGGTGAGTCAGAGAATGGAGGGTGCAGATTAAGCTTATATGTGCAGTATGAACAGCTTTTAGTGTGCAGAGGATGAAAACTTGGACACAGCTGGTTCTATGTAACATTATTAAACATTTAGGCGTTCAGCCTGCAGACACCATGCAGGGGGAAATTCCTCTGCACTCAGTGACCTTGTAGGGATCGGTCACATTTCCTGTCCCCCAGGCTGTGGCGTCTGTCTGCTTGGAGAAATTTAAGTCAGCTGCAGCCTGAGTTTCCAAATGTAAAATAAAAAAGAATTGGCTTCATAAGTGGTGGTATAACGGCTTTATCTGTGGAAAGACTCCAGGACCAACCCGTGATCTCTTTTCTCACATCTGGAAACAGACGGTTAAAACCCTTTTGGGCTGTTTTCTGGTTAATGCATTGCTTAGTTCCTTCGGTTAATATTTATATTTAGGCTGTATTACTGTTGCTTTATGGGGAATGATGTCATGTATCTTTAAGTGCGTGTAACGTGATGACAGAAGCTTTCTGCTGAAACAGAATGAAGGTTCCACATTTTATAGTTTTGTTTTAATTTGCCCGGTTCACTGTGAGCGAAGAACCACGGGAACAAACAGATCAGTAAACTAAATAAAACAGTTTAATGTAGGAAACTGATGATGCATCAAGGTGTAACTGTGTGCGTCTGTGTGTTCAGGCTCAGCAGTGAAGGAGTGGAGCTGTTGTCAAAGTTCCTGCAGGTCAGTAAACGCCTCACTCATTGTTTTCTGTCCCGTTGAGAAAATGAACCCGATCGCAGCAGCTCTTCAAACTGCTGTTAGTAATCCTGCTAAATAAAGCAGACTAACTCTTCAGAGCTTTTTAAAACCTCATTTACAAACTGTTTTAAGATCATTAACCGAAGATAAAGATTGTGTCGATAAACTAGATAAAACAAACTGTGCCGTTTTTATCTGAACTTTAGTTTGAGGGGAAGAAGAGGATCTCAGCAGACGAGGCGATGCGCCATCGTTACTTCAGTATCCTCGGAAACAGAGTGATGACGCTTCCTGACAGTAAGTTTAAACACGACCTTTGACCCCTGTGATGTCACCCTGTGAGCTATGATGTCACAGAGTCACTCCCATTGTTGTTTCAGCGACGTCCATCTTCAGTGTGGCGGAAGTTCAACTGGAAAAAGAAGCAATCAGACCGACAGTCACACCCGACCCAGGTAACACGCACACACGGACATGTTCGTGACCGGAGCCGTTATCAGAGCCGCGTCACAGAAAGCAGAAAGTAGAGCCCTGCACGGGCCTCAAATCTAGGCCCGAGCCCGACCCGGGTCCAACAGCTCATAAAGATTTTTTTACACAGCGACAGCCTGCCCTATTTGCATGTGTTTGTGTTCCATATGTTTCTTTTCATTTCTTTATTAATTTAGACAAATGTTTGGAGCATTTTTTTTAACCAAGCAGCCGAGCCGACAGCAAGTAAAACATGTTTGATCAATTTAGCCTCTCAAATCAACACTAATACTTTACTTAACTACTATAAAATCCATATATCTAAAACTCTTCAAGCATATCACACAGACAGTTTAATAAATGTTTATTTATTAAACCACAGTGAGTAAAACAACATTTTAGAAACACTACAGGCTGCTTGCAACAACGCTCGCAAATGAAATGAGCAACAGCCGACAATCTAAACAAATGAAATTAAATAAATTAAAAACAAACTTGCAGGTTATCTTATCTTATAATACACCAAAGAACACGGCAGTTCTTTTTTCCAGTAGTTTCCAACAGTTAAACGAAAGTAAATTCCAATCAAACGAAAAAACAAGTAGGAGAAACTTTCTGTGTGCGAGACGGTCATGTCAGTCAGTTTAATTACAAAACAGGTTAAAACAGGTTATGGAATTTCTTTCTCTTCTTCAACGTCTCATATTTTCTGTCTGAAAATATAAAAGGATAACTCAAAAGGCCCGAGGCCCACATGTGAAGTATGATGGGAAAACTGGCCTGAAGCCCGACGGCGTAAATAAGTCTGGGCCTGTAACAGAAAGTGTTGGTGAACGTGAGCGGCTGCCTTGTGAACATCAAACACAAGCTGAGACTAAACCCACAGATTTGTCCTGTGGACATACTGACAGCTGATAGTTTAATTACTTGTGAGTTCTCAGATGAGTCGGATAATCCGGTGGTTTGCCGAGGTTAGTAGAGGAAATAAGGGAGGCAAACAGGCTTTTGGATTTCAACGTGCAAATGAACAGAAGAGAGAGGTGGTTCTCATGTTGCTTATCTTTCATATTCATTTCTACAGATACGTGTCAAAAGCTGTAAATTAAGAAACAAAAGGAAAAAAGTCAGTATCTGTTATGGCTCTGAGGTCATTTTAACAGAGTTTGCCTGCAGTCAGAAGGTTAAAGTCCAGTTGACTTTAACCTTGAATGGTTTCCCTCAGCTGTAGTTCCTCCCCAGGAGACGTCTTCAGTAAATTAAGCCCTTCAGCTTTTGGATGTTGTTTATTTATTATCTGCTCTAGTTTTTTCAAATATTTGTTCACAGATATGGTAAAACTAACGACCCAAAATGATGTGCAATTGCATATTTGCAAATATATATTACCTCCTGCCGAGTTCTTGATCCCAGATGTTAATGGGTCGGGTCTCTGTAAAGATGTGGGCACAACAGTCTCTGATTTCTGTTGCTTGGCCAACATGAGTCCTAGTTGGTCCAGACCGGACCTTTAGGCGTCAAGGCTGGGCCAGCACGGCTCCTGTCCCGGCTCTACTTCCTCTCCTCTGAGCATTCACCCGTTGTAGC
This sequence comes from Lepomis macrochirus, assembly GCA_024633595.2. NCBI lineage: Eukaryota > Metazoa > Chordata > Actinopteri > Centrarchiformes > Centrarchidae > Lepomis > Lepomis macrochirus. The sequence goes on from JALXJV020000014.1 coordinate 34,549,324, forward strand.
TCCTGGTCCGTTTGATCCGGCCGGGTGGATCGTGGTCCGCTGCTCTTTAATCCTGTTCCAGTGACTGAATATCTGTTTTACTATTCTTCTACAAGCGCTGCCAGGTGCCTAAGAATAACCTCAAAACCAAGACAGGTTGGTCGTCAAGGACCGGCCCGAATGTCCTCACTGTCCCACGATGTTTCAAACTGAAATCGGTCCTCACAAATATAAATGACTGAAGGACAGTCGGTCTTCCAGCCCTCCCAGGAGCGTGTCTTCTCCTGGACTCACCTGGACTCACTGGGGCGATGTCCTTGAGTCAAACATAATTCAGACATTTGTGGTGTTATTGTTTAAATGTTGGAAGTCGACTACGCTACGGCTTCGCCACGGTTTTGATGCGTCCATAGCTTGCCGTCGGAGTCCACGTCATTACTTATTAATTAGTCATGTTCGTGCTTCTGCTACCTTCTTCATGGCTCTCTGTGACCCCGTTTCCTTCCGTCAACTTCAGGCTGCATTTCCCACAGGGAGCATTTCAGAATAAGAGCGTTAAGCCTGATCTTGCTGATGAGTTTAGGTTTTGTTGATTTGGTAACCACAGTTTGGTTCAGTAGCTACGTAGTTAGCTACTCAGTGGACCTCCTGGTGAGACTGTTGGTGACTCTTGTTTCTAATGTGAGTTTGAATCTGATAAAAAAAAAGTAGAAGAAGCTGTTTGTAGAGTTGTTGGTTTAAATAAAGTTTTTTTTCCTGTCCAGCGAACAGTCCAAACAGGAGGCGGAGTCTGCTCTTCTGACATCATCAGGGAGGCGGAGTCTGCTGCAGGACAAAACAAAGGGAAACTGAAAGGAAAGGAAGCGATGATGATTTTTTTTTTCCCGTCGGGGAGAAATTGCTGCTGAGGAAGTAAAACTAAAGAAGAAGAAAACAAACTGATGTGTGGAATTATTATTTATCAAGAGAAGAAGAAAGGCAGCCTGCTGTTTACACAGACAGACGCAATAATGAATCACAGCACCCATCTGACCAATCAGAGAACAGCATGTTGTTACCAACAGAGTTCAGAACAGACGATCGACTTAAAGCTTGTCTTCCATTTTCACTGCACAGATCGAACACATCGCGTTTTTAAAAGACTTTACAGGATCCTGGAAAACCTGGAATTCTGTTGGAAGCACCGGGACACACAGTCAGGTATCACCTGTGGTGAACACCTGTCGCAGGCTGACGGGCGACCTTCTGTTGGAGGCTGCGGGTGTTTGGGTTGTTGTTGTTGTTCTGGACTAAACCGAAACATCTTTTTAAAAAAATATTCTTTCCACCTTGTTTACAGAGAAACACCTCATGAAACAGAAGGATCGGTGTAAATATTCTCATTTCTAAATATATAAAAGAAGAAGGATAAATATCTCGTCGTTAATTTGAACCGCAAACATTTAACTTTATTTATTTCCCATCAAACGGCTGAAAGACGTCTCCATCAGTTCAGACAGGAAGTGCTGCGGACAGATTTTCACCTGTTTAATACTCTGAGCTGAGTAGAAACTACGTCACTGAAGTAACAGTCGAGGATGGAAAACGTAGTATTTTTTAAACTGCAGTCTTCAGAGTTTAAAGGTCTTTATAATCTGTCCGTGTTTCGTAGTACATTTACACTTCGTGTTCTTTATTATAAAACAAACTGAAACTCTTAACAGCCTGCAGGAGAAGCCATGTTTGTTCAGAAATCTGCAGAAAGAAACGCCGACTGTTTTATTCTGAAAGTGTGAATCAGGTTTCTGCTGTACTGCATGTGTGTTGTGTGCGTGTGTGTGTGTGTGTGTGTGTGTGTTGTACACTCAGATTGTACACAGTAATACTGTTAATATATTTATAAACAGTAATACTGTTAATATATTTACAAACAGTAATACTGTATAGGAGTTTTTTCTATGTGTCTCATTAATTTATCAATTAATTAATTATTTTTATTTATGTTGGATGTCAATAAGTTGTTTTGGGAACCAAGACGATGTGACATTAACTCCCCATCCTCCCTGAACCACATGGCGTGTCAGCTGCACTCTGCCGACTATCAGCCGTCCCTTGGTCGACTGTCAGGCGACGGTAATTCGACTGTCAGGCGTCACTTGGGTGACTGTCAGTCGACTGTCAGGAACCACTTGGTCGATTGTCGGTCGACTGTCAGGCGTCACTCTGCCGAATGGCAGACGACTGTCAGGCGTCACTCGGGTGACTGTCAGTCGACTGTCAGGCATCACTCGGGTGACTGTCAGGCGTCACTCTGCCGAATGGCGACCACTCGGCGACTGTCAGGCGACTGTCAGGCGACTGTCAGGCGTCCCTCGGCCGACTGTCAGGCGACTGTCAGGCGTCACTCGGGTGACTGTCAGTCAACTGTCAGGCGTCACTTGGTCGATTGTCAAGCGACTGTCAGTCGACTGTCAGGCGAGGGTAATTCGACTGTCAGGCGTCACTCGGGTGACTGTCAGTCGACTGTCAGGCATCACTCGGGTGACTGTCAGGCGTCACTCGCCGAATGTCAGGCGACTGTCAGGCGTCACTCGGGTGACTGTCAGTCAACTGTCAGGCGTCACTTGGTCGATTGTCAAGCGACTGTCAGTCGACTGTCAGGCGTCACTCTGCTGACTGTCAGTTGACTGTCAGGTGTCACTCTGCCGACTGTGAGGCGACTGTCAGTTGTCACTCGGGTGACTGTCGGTTGGCTGTCAACCGTCACTTGGTCGACTGTCAGTCGACTCTCTGCCGTCACTTGGTTGATTGTCAGTCGACTGTCAGCCGTCATTTGGTCGACTGTCGGTCGACTGTCAGCCGTCAGTTGGTCGACTCTCTGCCGTCACTTGATTGATTGTCAGTCGACTGTCAGCCAGTTCAGAAGTCAGTGGGTGGGGCTTCTCTGAGACCAGGTGTGGGCTTACATGAGAGCGGGAGAAATTGGGACTGGGTCAAGCAGCGGGCTTGTCAGGGCCGGAGCTTCACCATTTTGTCTTGAGTTTATCTTGAGATTTTCGTCCCTTTTCCTTGAAAAACTTTGTTTTTTTTTCAGTTTTAGGATTGTTAATATTTTTTAAACAAATTGTTGTTGTTGCTGTTGTGAATTTTTATTTTTTGGCTGTGAAGAAATATTAGCAATAGAGAAATATTGATCATAAGACATAAATGATTGATCAGTGTTAATAACGATGTGTTTGACTCGGAGGAATCTGGATCTTTAATCTGCTGTAAAAATGTCATATGTACATGTTTGTATGAGGAAGGTTAGAAATATACAGCGCCCATAAAAAGAAGGCCCCTCCTTCCTGTTTTAATGACTATCAGTGGATAAATCTGAACTATTTAACATCAAACAGAAAAAAACCCTAATCTCTACAAATCTAAAATTTAAAAATAAATTTTTCCAGTGTTCAGCCAAGTTTAGGTTATCAGTCAGAGAGACAATACAGGAACATTTCCAGACTGTTAAATATCAGAGCAGAAACAAGACAATGTCAGTTGTGTTTTGAATAATTTGGGTTAATGTGTAGAGAAGGTTTTTTTCTGTTGCTCAGCATGAAAACACAATTTCATCCACTGAGACTGAAAGTGATGAAACAGTAAAGAGTGAGGAGGTGAATTCTCTTTAAAGGCAGCAGGTCGGAGATGAACAGGAGTTTCTGGCTGCACAGTGTCTCTCTGTGTTTCTGTGAATGAAATGTGTTGAAGGAAAGTGATGTAACAGGAAACGTCAGTTAGCCACGTTAATGCTGAGTTGATGAATGACTGCTGAATGTAACTACAAACTGTTGATGTGGTCGGTAGTTTACAGTAACATGTACAGAGTTATTGAATATTACGGATCATTTTTAACCTGCAGTGTCGTGTTGTTCCTCCGCTGCTGTTCAACTGCACCGAAAACAGCATTTAGATCTGAGACTAAAGCTCGGTCGTCTCTTCAGAGGTCACTGATTCTCCTGGATTTTTTTTAGTTTTCAAGAACGTGAACTGATTTAAAAATGGTTGAAGTCCGATCAGAGCGATCCAGATCACTCAGTAAACCTGGTTCAGGAGCAGGTCGCTGAGATCTGAAGGATTCTCGGTCTGTGACACCTGGTTTCATCTGGATCGTCAACTAAACTGCACAGAAACGCTAAATAGTTCAAACCAGCAGGTAATGTGACGCTAACAAATCAGTTTATACAGGCAGCTGCGACAGAAATAAGCTTTTCATTTGTTATGTTGACTTTATTGTGCATGAAAAGAAACTTTAAAGCCTCACAGAATCTAGCTATCAAACTATAATCTAATCCAACAAGGACAGATTTAATCTCAAAATCATTAAGGATGCGAACCTCCACAGTCACTTAAGTTAGAAACAAACTCGTGCTTTCGGTCCACGTGGATTTAAATGCTGTTTTCTCTGCTTTTGTAAATGAATTAACACGCTTTGTTTTGGTCGACACCATACCAAAGTTATCTGCAATATACTGCACTGCATGATGGGATTCTTCCAGATAACTTCTATGCTGTTTATTCTTTGAATATTCTTCCATCTGCCAAGAAAGCACTGCGACGTATCCGATGCTATAACTGATCTGCATACTTGAAATACCAGTCAGAGTATGGAAAATAAAGTATATCATGTTATTGTGTACAAATGTGATTAATACGTATTCTGGATATATTTACAGTATATAAATATACATTAAAATTCTTTATTTATTGTCTGCGTTGGTTGTTTGTGTTTATCTCAGACGGATCACATGAAGTTGTTTTTAACAGTTTAATCTGGTTGAATCATTTTTCACAACAGTAAACAACAGTTTGTGAAATTATTCTTGTACCGACTTCATATTTTTGTATATTGCACCCAGTGGGGGGGCCAGAACCCGATCCATAATAACAAAAGGACCTTTGGAATGATGAGGGTTCATCTCGAAAGCTGCAGAAGTTAATCACACCTTTGCTCCTAATGTTTGACTCTGAGTACATCCAATACTGTGTCACAGAATTACATTAAAGCTAAATTGCCATTTTCAAAGGAAATATTGGGATTCCCATTGACACACACCCTTGATACACATTACATTCTCCATTGTTTGACGGGGTTTAAGGGATAAATAACCATCGGCAGAGGTACCGACAGTGTAAATTTTTGGTTAGGAGGGTCACAGAGCAAGGGTCGGCAAATAAGTCTGGCATCGTGCAGTAATCAGTAGCTCATTCTTCTTTTACCTTAAGTTACTTTTTTTAATGTAAAGATTTCTTCTATATTTACATTGCAGGCTTATTACGCAAATAAACCTTTATCATAGCATTTTTATTTGCTAATTAACATTTGTTAGTGCAGCTATTTTTCAGAACACTTTTAACAAATGCTTTTAAAATGTAGCTGCTCCATGCTCACCACTTCACCTCTACTCTCCTCCTGCTCTCTCTCTGTTCCTCAGCACTGTCACTCTCACTGGGTTTCTCTGTCTCAGGCCTCCTCCTCTGCCTGGCTGTGACCCCGGCTCTCCTTTACTCCTTCCAGGTCCTGTGCCTGCAGGGTAGGCTATGCAGCTGATGTTGAAGCTGCTGCAGCTCCGGCACCAAACATATCTGTTATTTTCACACATTTGGCGAATTTTTTTTGTCCCACAACACAAGAAACAGCTGGAGCACAGAGGGAGGGAGTGGGGGCCAGTAAGAGATGTGATTGGTTCAGCCCAATGTCAGTATAGGCCTGATGCTTTATGGGCTGATCGTTGGCCCATTCTTAAAAATCAGTTAGGCTATAAATAAATAATTTACATTACACCGGCCCTAAAGCTTCATCGGCCTGCAGGGCATTTGACCGGCAGCCTGTGCTAGATTACCCATGAGGATACCCCCTTTAGACCGTCTCACAGACACACAGCCCGTCTGGGACTGTAGCCCAGGCCTACTGATGAGACGAGCGCATTGCTCTTCATCAGAGGAAGAAAACCAAAACTGAAACACTTGGGATCAAACAGAAATATCACCACGATTCCACACAAATGTTACTTCAGCACCTCTGATAAAATGCAGAAGCATTAAAACAGTAGTGTCTCCGAGCGAGGGGGACAGAGACAGCAACTGCTGTGCAATGCGCTCTCTCTCTCTCTCTCTCTCTCTCTCTCTCTCTCTCTAAATGCAGGCAGGCTGAGTAACGGTGGGGGGTCACGTGGTCACGTTACATGAACTTCAAACAAAATCTATCACTATTACTGCGAGTAGCCTCTGCTCTGAAGACCTCAGAGACAGGCTGTGTCATGAAGATTATTGCATATTAACATGGAAAATATTTTTTTTTTCTGTTGTTGATTTACATTCGGGGCTGAAGCCCCTGGAAAATATGACGCCGTTAGTGCCAAATACTACAGGATACCTTCAGAGGTCTAATACAGTCCATGCCTCGACAGGTCAGGACTGTTTCGGAGGCAAAAGGAGGGGCCAACACAATATTAGACTGGTGGTCATAATGTTTTGGCTTATCAGTGTTCTTTCACTTGAGTAGATGCTTCTAATGGTAACTTTTACTTTCACTTTAGTAAAGCTTTTCAGTACTCCGCCCACCACTGAGTTTAGTTTTCAGCCCACAGTAAACCATAAAACAAGTGTAAAACACGTCCAGCTGCAGCGTTCTTCCTGCCATGAAGAGGAAGCGTGGTTTCCTGTAAGTATTTGAAAGGTTAGACGCAGCAGCTCTCAGCAGATGCACACTTGGCACCAAAGATGAAGAACGTTTGGCCAAAAGTCCCTCTCAAACAAATCAGCACCTATGTCGCAATCATTGTGATTTTTATTCACAATAATGTGCTTGACAAGGATTTGCAGTGCTACTGCAAAGACCCAACTCATGACTGCGATTGTTTACATGGCTCTGCCGTTTTTTATTATTTTTGTTTTACAACTCTGGACGGACAGGACATTTCAGAGGACCTGGAGGTACACATGCAAGTTTTTCTGGGTTTTGTTCTATCACATTATCAAGGCGGCTTTCATCGGTCTGCTGTGGGTTGTATCTGTGTTAATCGACGGGCACTGGTATGTTTGCTGTCGAAATGATAAGTCTGACAAACAGAAATATTTAGCCTGCAACGACACGAGTAAAATCATAGCTGACGAACAAGAAATCATCACTGAACTGAAGAACCATTCCTGGGTGAGTTCCTCTTGTTTTATACAGTCAGTTTGTGTTATTCCTTTATTTTATTGTGTTGCTATCAAGAGTTAGTGCTAATTTTGTGAATCAAGATGTGCCTCGTGCTCAACGTGCACAGGATGTGGTGTTTGTGGTTAGTGGGTTCTATGGCTGCGGAACAAAGCTTAGTGGGAAATCCCTCAAGGTGACGCAGTAAAATGATTGCTGTTTGTCAGTTTCTGTGTGGATAATAAAACCACTTTTATTGCCTCTTTTTCAGGTTATTGGCATCTCTCTTCTCTTTGGTACCCTTTGTGCGGCTGCCTTAGTGTCATCATTTGGAAAGCGACTGTTTTAAGAATTCAGCCTGCTGCAACAGGAAAAATCTGTATCTCAAAGTGATTTTGAACGAGGAGAAAAATGTGCTGAACGAGGTTTTGACAAAAGCAGCGAAAGAAACATTGACTAAAGCAGTCGAGAACAAAATACGTAGCGAAGAGTGGGAAGGCTGTTTTGATGTTGCTAAAAATCTGGTCAACGAAGATTCCACCCGGCCGACAGCCAGAGCTGCAGAAAACCAGGTAAATAATCAACACCTGTTGAGTCTTCATTTGTCTTTATCGGCCCACTTTAGTCCAAGAGAGTTTTATTTTGGTGATCCCCTGACACTCTCTGAGCTTTCTCCACATCTGATGCAATGCATTAATTGTACATGTGCTAATCTTGTGTCATTTAAATTCAGGAGCAACAACAGCAACAACAGACGGAGCAACAGCAGCAACCCAGGTCTGTTTCTGAGCCGACAACTCAGCTAATCAGCTAGCTCACTAATACAGGGCACCAACTGTAAAAATTCAATTTTATACACAGATTTAACATTTAGATAAACTTCAGATACAATTTTATAGGTGATATATTTTGATTATTTAGCTCATTTCCTCACATTTAACTTTTTTTTCACATAAAACCATAACATATGGCGCCCATACACCATAATATCTGCTCAGGTGACCATCATTATCTTCATCAGCACAGTCTCCTACAAGTTTAGAAGAATAGCCCAAACTGTGAAAGTAGATCCTATGTTGTCACGATACATGGTGAACAGTGGGTGAAATGTTTTGATGTTGCAGAAGAACTGATCCCACTCAACCAAGACCTCCTGAAGCAGCAGGAAGAGAACAGGTAAAGTACCAACACCTGTTGGCTCCATGTTGAGCTTGATTAAGATCCAGATTGTCTGAACAGAGCTGAAGAGCTTCTGTATTTGTCTCCTTCATCACCACTAATCAATCAGACTAATGTTCTGTTTAATTCATACTTAGCTTGCTCTGCTGTTATGGGCTCTGAGTCAAAGATGTGATTCTGTTCTGTTGTTTAACCTTTTATATTAAACACAAAAACCTGTTAGTGAGAGTGTTTCATTACAACAGAACACATGTTCAGGTAAACAGTGTGGAGGAGTTGACTTTGACTGACCTAAAAATTTATTAATGCAACACCTGAATTCTGACACTAAGGCTGTGTGCAGACTGCCGGCCAAAGTGATCAGATTGTTCTGCTTCTAACAGTGTGAGAGAAAAAGTTTTGGCCAAATCAGATACAGGTCAAATATTTTTTTTTATGTAACCTCAGTCAGTTCAGAGTTTATACAACTCTCTAGGCTCTAGTACGATCGTTCTCACAATTATCTGCCTGCAGAAACCGCATCCACAAACATCTCAGAAGACAGAAGCAGAAGCCATCGCCATCTCTTTCTTCTCGTCTTCGTTATTATTGGCTCACTTCTTCCACCCGAAATCTACTTCCATATAAAACCGTAGACGCTAACCTCTGTGGCTCACCGCTTACCTCCGTACGACAGCGTGGTGCGTGCAGTTCACACTGGAGTCCGATATGGGCCACAGTAAAAAACTAATCTGAACGGTCAGTCAAAGAGATCTGATATAAATCTAAATTGAGCATTTAAGGTTCAGTGTGTAGGCTTTGGCGGCATCTAGTGGTGAGAGTTGTGCAGCAGAAGCTACGGTGGTTATTCTAAGGCAATAAAAAATAATAATAATATAAATATAAATAATAAAAAAATGATTCAATAATGTATGTCTCTTTCTCTGGAAAGATTGGTGTATCCTCCTGAGCAGTGACAAGTGTCAAGAGTCTTGACACCAAATATGATTTCTGTAAATGATTATTGTTTTACTTATTATTATTATTGTCTGTATAAATTGAAATTGTGTTTTCTCCAAACAGGGTATTCCCCTTTTGCCGGTGACTCCAGCTCCCTAAGACGAGCAGTAAAGATGGTCTATGATGGTTAAATTTACACCACATGCTTTAATCTGAACTTGTAATGTTTATCATTTACATGCTTTTATTTTTACTGACAGTTTAAAAAAATGTTTCAATTGTGATTTATATTTTCTGTATTAGACTTAATCAGCTCTGATATATTAGTTTCATCTATTTACAATAAAAATGTGAATCAAAGGAAAACGTCAACATTAAAAGTTTGTACAGGAGGTTCAGAACATTGAGACATTAAATAAAGTGTGTGCTTCAGATCACAGTGGATTAAAGAATGTGACTTATTTTCCTCACATCACCTTTTGTGCAGCAGCAGTCATCTTTACCGTTACAGGATTTCCCCATGGAGTTGTACTGAGGATGTGAAAGCTGCTGGCATGGCTGCAGTTTAGTCTTGTTAAGTGATTTGTGTTCATGGGGAAAAAAGAGGAAGAAGAAAACAGAAAGCAGCAGAGGCCTGAACTAAGAAGGGAGTTCAACCTACTCAGAGTGAACTTGGGGTTATCAAAGAAAGTTGGAGCTGCTGCATGGATCAGTGTTAGGCTGTACGACGGTGGGGAATAAGATGTTGGTTTGGTGTCAACTGGAGTTTGTGCCCATTTGCATAACAGGGAGTTTTTTCTTTATGTCTTCACATTTTCCCCACATGAACGCACGATAAAGAAGAAACATTAACAGGCAACAAAGCCTGGGAAGCACTTTGTCAGGTTGACTTTAAACTTATTTTGCATTACAGACTCTGTAAAGGTACGGCTGCATATTAGGACCACTGATTTAAATGCAATACAAAGCCTTAGGAGAGGGATTATAATCCAAGAAAGAATCTGAATCTATCTCACGCACCAACGGCATGCCAGGTCATTTTCCGAATGTAAATCAACAACAGCAAAAAAAATATTTTCCATGTTAATAACGCTAATAATCTTCATGACACAGCCTGTCTCTGACGCCTTCAAAGAGCGGAGGCCACTCGCAGTAATAGTGATAGAATTTGTTTGAAGTTCACGTAACGTGACCACGTGACCCTCCACCGTTACTCAGACTGCCTGCATTTAGAGAGAGAGAGAGAGAGAGAGCGCATTGCACAGCAGTTGCTGTCTCTGTCCCCCTCGCTCGCCGAGACTCTACTGTTTTAATGCTTCTGCACTTTATCAGAGGTGCTGAAGTAACATTTGTGTGGAATCGTGGTGATATTTCTGTTTGATCCCAACTGTTTCAGTTTCGGTTTTCTTCCTCCGATGAAGAGCAGTGCGCTCGTCTCATCAAGACGGTCAAATCCCCGGTAGGCCGACGAAGCTTTCGGGCCGGTGTAACGTAAACTATTTATTTATAGCCTAACGGATTTTTAAAAATGGGCCAACGATCAGCCCATAAAGCATCAGGCCTATACTGACATTGGGCTGGACCAATCACATCTCTTACTGGCCCCCACTCCCTCCCACTCTGCTCCAGCTGTTTATTGTGTTGTGGGCCAAAAAGAATTTGCCAAATGTGCGAAAATAACAGATATGTTTGGTGCTGGAGCTGCAGCAGCTTCAACATCAGCTGCATAGCCTACCCTGCAGGCACAGGAGGAGTAAAGGAGAGCCGGGGTCACAGCCAGGCAGAGGAGGAGGCCTGAGACAGAGAAACCCAGTGAGAGTGACAGTGCTGAGGAACAGAGAGAGAGCAGGAGGAGAGTACAGGTGAAGTGGTGAGCATGGAGCAGCTACATTTTAAAACCATTTGTTAAAAGTGTTCTGAAAAGTAGCTGCACCAACAAATGTCAATTAGCAAATAAAAATGCTATGATAAAGGTTTATTTAGCTAATAAGCCTGCAATGCAATGTAAATATAGAAGAAATCTTTATATTAAAAAAAAGTAACTTAAGGTGCATTACATTCTATTATATTTTTATATTCTGAAATGTCAACAGCCACCTACATTTTGTCCTTCCCCTTATAAAAATTAAGACTTTTCCACCATAAATTGGTGCAGAAAATGTCTCCAGAATGCAGGAAATTAAGTGTTTAATGCTTAAAATCTTCGTAATTTTATCATTTTTATCTATTCTATTTTTATCTATTTATTCAGCTAATTTATTATGAAGGTGAAATGGTGCCATACGCACATTTAAAGAGACTTAAGGCTACTTCAGGCATGCCAGCATGTATGTAGACCCAGCTGGGATTAAATTGTATGAGAAAGGTTGATCTATAGAAGAAACATATCTGAAAGCAAAACAGAATGCCTGACAGCTGCACTGCTTTATATTACACTACATTGTTAATAATAATAACTAATTGTTTTTCCTCAATAAATTTGTGCAAAACAAATCACCAGAATGCAGGAAATTAAGTGTTTAAAGCCCTAATTTTTCAGGGGAAGGACCCCTAGACACGCCTAGTTAATATTATCCGTCTTAATTATTATCAGAAAATGAGACAGTTGTTAGAGTTACTGTGTAAGGGTCATTTACACAGACGTACTTTACAGATGTACTTTGGGCATGTGGTGAAAATGTGAAAACATGAAAGATTTCTGAGATGGGTTGAGCCCCCAATGTTTCAAGAGCCTGGAAATGCCCATGTTCACGGAAGAAAATACAGTGAGTCTCTGCAGAGAGTCTCAGTCAGCAGAGTCTGCAAAACCAGCCGTGAGCTGCCGAGAGAGGCTGGGTGTGGAGTCCTGTGGTTAAGTTGATATTATTTGTGTTGTTTTACCTTTTGTTTAAAAGTGTGTTTAAAACTGCTACCTTTTGTTTGTTTTTAACTTTTCTTTGCTGCAGTTCCTCTCATCAAGACTTTCACTCATTGCTTCCCCTTCTAGGTAGATATTTTCAGTTTCATCCTTTGAGAGAAACCTTTTGTTTGATCTTTAGCTGCAAATAAATGTCTTTTTATTTGATCCTACATCTGTTTTCTCATTTCCTTAACCCTGGAGCACAATTACTAATTGTCACTTACTTACCTCCCTCCGGTATATCTGAGGCTCATTTGTCCAATCTACAAGTAAAAAACTTAAATATTATCTGACATAATTGTCATAAATTTATGAGAAAGACTCTGTAGGGGTGAGAGTAGATTGTTGCCAAAGAGCGACGTCAGTTTAAGGCAGAAACATCACACAAGACTCTTCTGCTTGCTGTGTATTATGCCGGCAGTGGAAAATCAAATTATACTTAGCAATATTAGCCCACAATCACCATATTATCATCTGCATCAAGACTTTGGTGATTTGGATTTCTTTTCTCGTAAATGTAAATGTAAATGCTCCGTACTAGTATAGCACCTTTCTAGTCTTTTAGACCACTCAAAAAGCGTTTGCACAATACTTCTGCATTCACCATTCACACACACAAGGAAAAGTAAATGTGTGACTTTAATTTCAGACGGGTAAAAGGTATTTTTAACCACTCAAAACACTTTTACACTCCATCATTTTCACACACATTCATACACTGATGAGCAGGGGCTAAATTAACTACCCACCAGAAACGGAAATAAACTCATTTATACACATGTACACACCGATGGAACAGCCAACAATTTGGCATTCAGTGTCTTTCAGGACACTTCAACATGCAGAATGTGCAACATGTTCTCATGTCATTGCGTCATAACCGATGCTTTCAGACAGCCTGACAAAGTGTTAGTATTTTACGTCAAACGTATCCTTCAGTTAGCCACGTCCCAGCAAAATAGCCGC
>JALXJV020000014.1:34562944-34580401 GCA_024633595.2 Lepomis macrochirus
AGCTACCGAACCAAACTGTGGTTACCAAATCAACAAAACCTAAACTCATCCAGCAAGATCAGGCTTAACGCTCTTATTCTGAAATGCTCCCTGTGGAAATGCAGCCTGAAGTTGGACGGAAGGAAGCGGGTCACAGAGAGCCATGAAGAAGGTAGCAGAAGCACGTAACATGACTAATTAATAAGTAATGCAGCTGCGCTGGAGCTCCAGTGGACTCTGGCGAGCTATGGACGCATCAAAACCGTGGTGCGAAGCCGTGACACAGCGGGCGTCGCTAACATTAACAATATCCACAAATGTCTGAATTATGTTTGACTCAAGCGACATCGCCCAGTGAGTCCAGGTGAGTCCAGGAGAAGACACGCTCCTGGGAGGGCTGGAAGACCGACTGTCCTTCAGTCATTTATATTTGTGAGGACCGATTTCAGTTTGAAACATCGTGGGACAGTGAGGACATTCGGGCCGGTCCTTGACGACCAACCTGTCTTGGTTTTGAGGTTATTCTTAGGCACCTGGCAGCGCTTGTAGAACAATAGTAAAACAGATATTCAGTCACTGGAACAGGATTAAAGAGCAGCGGACCACGATCCACCCGGCCGGATCAAACGGACCAGGACCTACAACGGGTGAATGCTCAGAGGAGAGGAAGTAGAGCCGGGACAGGAGCCGTGCTGGCCCAGCCTTGACGCCTAAAGGTCCGGTCTGGACCAACTAGGACTCATGTTGGCCAAGCAACAGAAATCAGAGACTGTTGTGCCCACATCTTTACAGAGACCCGACCCATTAACATCTGGGATCAAGAACTCGGCAGGAGGTAATATATATTTGCAAATATGCAATTGCACATCATTTTGGGCCGTTAGTTTTTACCATATCTGTGAACAAATATTTGAAAAAACTAGAGCAGATAATAAATAAACAACATCCAAAAAGCTGAAGGGCTTAATTTACTGAAGACGTCTCCTGGGGAGGAACTACAGCTGAGGGAAACCATTCAAGGTTAAAGTCAACTGGACTTTAACCTTCTGACTGCAGGCAAACTCTGTTAAAATGACCTCAGAGCCATAACAGATACGACTTTTTCCTTTTGTTTCTTAATTTACAGCTTTTGACACGTATCTGTAGAAATGAATATGAAAGATAAGCAACATGAGAACCACCTCTCTCTTCTGTTCATTTGCACGTTGAAATCCAAAAGCCTGTTTGCCTCCCTTATTTCCTCTACTAACCTCGGCAAACCACCGGATTATCCGACTCATCTGAGAACTCACAAGTAATTAAACTATCAGCTGTCAGTATGTCCACAGGACAAATCTGTGGGTTTAGTCTCAGCTTGTGTTTGATGTTCACAAGGCAGCCGCTCACGTTCACCAACACTTTCTGTTACAGGCCCAGACTTATTTACGCCCTTCGGGCTTCAGGCCAGTTTTCCCATCATACTTCACATGTGGGCCTCGGGCCTTTTTTGAGTTATCCTTTTTATATTTTCAGACAGAAAATATGAGACGTTGAAGAAAGAGAAAGAAATTCCATAACCTGTTTTAACCTGTTTTGTAATTAAACTGACTGACATGACCGTCTCTCGCACACAGAAAGTTTCTCCTACTTGTTTTTCGTTTGATTGGAATTTACTTTCGTTTAACTGTTGGAAACTACTGGAAAAAAGAACTGCCGTGTTCTTTGGTGTATTATAAGATAAGATAACCTGCAAGTTTGTTTTTAATTTATTTAATTTCATTTGTTTAGATTGTCGGCTGTTGCTCATTTCATTTGCGAACGTTGTTGCAAGCAGCCTGTAGTGTTTCTAAAATGTTGTTTTACTCACTGTGGTTTAATAAATAAACATTTATTAAACTGTCTGTGTGATATGCTTGAAGAGTTTTAGATATATGGATTTTATAGTAGTTAAGTAAAGTATTAGTGTTGATTTGAGAGGCTAAATTGATCAAACATGTTTTACTTACTGCTGTCAGCTCGGCTGCTTGGTTAAAGAAAAATGCTCCAAACATTTGTCTAAATTAATAAAGAAATGAAAAGAAACATATGGAACACAAACACATGCAAATAGGGCAGGCTGTCGCTGTGTAAAAAAATCTTTATGAGCTGTTGGACCGGATCGGGCTCGGGCCTAGATTTGAGGCCCGTGCAGGGCTCTACTTTCTGCTTTCTGTGACGCGGCTCTGATAACGGCTCCGGTCACGCGAACATGTCCGTGTGTGCGTGTTACCTGGGTCGGGTGTGACTGTCGGTCTGATTGCTTCTTTTCCAGTTGAACTTCCGCCACACTGAAGATGGACGCCGCTGAAACAACAATGGGAGTGACTCTGTGACATCATAGCTCACAGGGTGACATCACAGGGGTCAAAGGTCGTGTTTAAACTTACTGTCAGGAAGCGCCATCACTCTGTTTCCGAGGATACTGAAGTAACGATGGCGATCGCCTCGCCTGCTGAGATCCTCTTCTTCCCCTCAAACTAAAGTTCAGATAAAAACGGCACAGTTTGTTTTATCTAGTTTATCGACACAATCTTTATCTTCGGTTAATGATCTTAAAACAGTTTGTAAATGAGGTTTTAAAAAGCTCTGAAGAGTTAGTCTGCTTTATTTAGCAGGATTACTAACAGCAGTTTGAAGAGCTGCTGCGATCGGGTTCATTTTCTCAACGAGACAGAAAACAATGAGTGAGACGTTTACTGACCTGCAGGAACTTTGACAACAGCTCCACTCCTTCACTGCTGAGCCTGAACACACAGACGCACACAGTTACACCTTGATGCATCATCAGTTTCCTACATTAAACTGTTTTATTTAGTTTACTGATCTGTTTGTTCCCGTGGTTCTTCGCTCACAGTGAACCGGGCAAATTAAAACAAAACTATAAAATGTGGAACCTTCATTCTGTTTCAGCAGAAAGCTTCTGTCATCACGTTACACGCACTTAAAGATACATGACATCATTCCCCATAAAGCAACAGTAATACAGCCTAAATATAAATATTAACCGAAGGAACTAAGCAATGCATTAACCAGAAAACAGCCCAAAAGGGTTTTAACCGTCTGTTTCCAGATGTGAGAAAGAGACACGGGTGGTCCTGGAGTCTTTCCACAGATAAACCGTTATACCACATTATGAAGCCAATTCTTTTTATTTTACATTTGAAACTCAGGCTGCAGCTGACTTAAATTTCTCCAAGCAGACAGACGCCACAGCCTGGGGGACAGGAAATGTGACCGATCCCTACAAGGTCACTGAGTGCAGAGGAATTTCCCCCTGCATGGTGTCTGCAGGCTGAACGCCTAAATGTTTAATAATGTTACATAGAACCAGCTGTGTCCAAGTTTTCATCCTCTGCACACTAAAAGCTGTTCATACTGCACATATAAGCTTAATCTGCACCCTCCATTCTCTGACTCACCTCTCCTCCTTTAATATTCTCACAGATACTGTAAATCACTGTGTGTCAGCACTCCTGCTTCATATCAGCTCTGTTCTCTGCACAATGACAGGAAGCATGAATCAAATCTAACCTGGGAGATCCTAAAGCCTACGCTCATCTCACTTCCTTCAGCTCTGCTTTTAACACCACGCACCCCCACACGACTCTGAAATTACTGCTGACACATTTCAGCCCTTTTATTATTACTGGTTTTATTCCTTTTTGACTGAGGTCAGAGTCGACGGTGTGTGGTAGGGTGGGGCTGTGTCTACGTCATCGGGGGGGCAGAAGTCGCCTCGTGTGTGTTCTCGTACAGACTTCACTCGGTTAAAAAAAAACTGGTTTACTGGACTGTTAGTTCACGTTTGAAGTCGCGGTGGACCAGATAAAGGAACGGTGATGTTGGTTTCAGATGTTTGATGGGCTGCGTCATTAAAGCCCCTCCAGCCAGTTCTAACTACCGTGTTTGGTTCTTTCTCAAACAGAGAATGGGGGTGTGGTTAATAGTCGGACGTAATACATTACCATGACAACCAAAAATTGACCGTCTGGAGTGTCACTAACGACATGCTGTGTTAACATCACTACACTGTAAACTTTAGTCCACTTTGCTGTCTGTACATTACATGATAAATCGGTTAGCTCACAGCGATGTTTATCGGTTTGATGCTCTGACTTAACGAGGTGTGACAGTTTTTTAACGAGGCGTGACAGTGATCTCCGCGCCGAAGCTTGAGAATGACGTGTGACTTATGTCTGTCTAAATATGAAATATCATAGAAATGTCAAAATTCACTGGTTTTAATAAGCCGACGTGCGGCTCAACGTCGTGGACGCCTGTCAGCCGTCGCTGGTGGAGCGTGACCGTCCGGTCGGCCCGACCCCAGTGTAGCGGTGCGGTTGTGTACCTGGGAGTGTGGTTATTGAGTCTCTGCTTCGGTACTGAGGGTAGTTGTAGCGTCACAAAATCTTCATTAGCACTGATCCCAGGCCAGCTCCGCTCTGTGGGAGTACCTGCACACAAACACACATCAAAGACACACAAAGTCCATCAGCTGGATTAAGTCACCTGTAGGCTTGTTCTTGGCCATCGAATATTTAAGGGATGTCTCTTTAAGCTAATAAGCCCTTTGTTCCAACATCTCACTGGTCTGCTGCACCAAACCTAGTTTTCTGTAAACGAAAGAAGCTGATTGGTTCTCACCCAAGAGTTTGAAGATGAAGTGAAGCTCCTCCTCCACTGTGGAACCAGGAAACAGAGGTCGACCCGTCACCATCTCATAGAAGATACAACCAACCCCCCTGCAGGTAGGCGGAGAGACAGACAGGTGAGAGAGACAGACAGGTGAGAGAGAGACAGACAGGCGGAGAGACAGACAGGCGGAGAGAGAGACAGACAGGTGGAGAGAGACAGACAGGCGGAGAGACAGAGAGGTGGAGAGAGACAGACAGGTGGAGAGAGAGACAGGTGAGAGAGACAGACAGGCGGAGAGACAGAGACAGACAGGTGAGAGAGACAGACAGGCGGAGAGACAGAGACAGACAGGTGAGAGAGAGACAGACAGACAGGTGAGAGAGAGACAGACAGGTGAGAGAGACAGACAGGTGAGAGAGACAGACAGGTGAGAGAGTCAGACAGGTGAGGAGAGACAGGGTGAGAGAGAGACAGACAGGTGAGAGAGACAGACAGGTGAGAGAGACAGACAGGTGGAGAGAGAGACAGGGTGAGAGAGACAGACAGGTGGAGAGAGAGAGACAGACAGGTGAGAGAGAGACAGGGAAGGGGAGAGACAGGGTGAGAGAGACAGACAGGTGAGAGAGAGAGAGACAGACAGGTGAGAGAGAGACAGGTGGAGAGAGAGACAGGGAGAGGGAGAGACAGACAGGTGAGAGAGAGACAGGGAAGGAGAGACAGGGTGAGAGAGAGACAGGTGAGAGGAGAGACAGACAGGTGAGAGAGAGACAGGTGGAGAGAGAGAGACAGACAGGTGAGAGAGACAGGGAGAGGGAGAGACAGACAGGTGAGAGAGACAGGGAGAGGGAGAGACAGACAGGTGAGAGAGACAGACAGGTGGAGAGAAAGAGAGGGAGAGGGAGAGACAGACAGGTGGAGAGAGCAGGTGGAGAGAGAGAGACAAGTGGAGAGAGAGACAGGGAGGGAGAGAGAGACAGGTGAGAGAGAGACAGGAGAGGGAGAGACAGACAGGGAGGGAGAGACAGACAGGTGAGAGAGACAGACAGGTGGAGAGACAGACAGGTGGAGAGACAGTGGAGAGAGAGACACGATGGAGAGAGAGACAGGGGAGAGGAGAGACAGGAGAGAGACAGACAGGTGAGAGAGACAGACAGGTGGAGAGAGAGACAGGAGGGAGAGACAGACAGGTGGAGAGAGACAGGTGGGGAGAGAGACAGACAGGAGAGAGACAGACAGGTGAGAGAGAGAGAGGAGGAGAGACAGACAGGTGAGAGAGACAGAGAGGAGAGACAGACAGGTGAGAGAGACAGACAGGTGAGAGAGAGAGCGAGGGAGAGACAGACAGGTGGAGAGAGACAGGTGAGAGAGAGACAGACAGGTGAGAGAGAGACAGGAGAGAGACAGACAGGTGAGAGAGACAGACAGGTGGAGAGAGAAGAGGAGGAGACAGACAGGTGGAGAGAGAGACGGAGAGAGAGACAGGGAGAGAGAGAGAGACGGGAGAGACAGACAGGTGGAGAGAGACAGGGAGGAGAGAGACAGGTGAGAGAGACAGGAGAGAGACAGGTGAGAGAGACAGACAGTGAGAGACAGGGGAGAGACAGACAGTGGAGACAGGAGAGAGAGACAGGGGAGGAGAGAGACAGGGGAGAGACAGCAGGAGAGAGACAGACAGGAGGAGAGACAGACAGGAGAGACAGACAGGAGAGAGACAGGGAGAGAGAGAGAGACAGACAGGAGAGAGACAGGAGGGAGAGACAGACAGGAGAGAGACAGACAGGTAGAGAGAGAGAGACAGGGAGGTGAGACAGACAGGGAGAGAGAGACAGACAGGTGAGAGAGAGACAGACAGGTGGAGAGAGACAGGGAGGGGAGAGACAGACAGGGAGGAGAGACAGACAGGTGGAGAGAGACAGGGAGGGAGAGACAGACAGGGAGAGAGTCAGACAGGTGAGAGAGACAGACAGGTGAGAGAGTCAGACAGGGGGAGAGACAGTCAGGTCAGTAGAGACAGGATCTCTGACCAGCTGATCTGCTGGTTCACCACAGAAGAAGAATGTCATAGTACTACAGTATTCTACAACAGTACTGACCACATGTCGATGTGGGTGGAGTAGTCGGTACTGCCCAGCAGGATGTCCGGCGGTCGGTACCACAGCGTCACCACCTCGTTAGAGTACGTCTTCGTCGGGATCGACTTCGCTCGAGCCAAACCTGAAAGACGCGGGACACCTGAGTGACATCATCACAGAGGGAGCGTTTACATTAGCGTCCTGTTGGCACGCTCACACCAGAATCCAGGTGTCTGTGTGTCAGCTTCTTACTTCTGGACTGACTGATTGGGTTGGGTACCGATTCAATCTAACAGTTCTGGTTCTGATTCTACTTATTGAATCCGGTTCTAATGGACTTCTCTTATTGTCTGTCTCCAGCAGGTGAGACTAGCTGCAGATCTCTGAGGTCTGAGGACTAGCTGCAGAGGTCTGGTGGCAGACTCGGGGGACTCGCAGCAGTCAAAGATCTTCCTGATGTAGCGCAGAGGAATCCCCGTGAGCGAGCTACATTTACTTTCCCTGCCGCCATCTGAAGTAGAGAATCTTAATAAGATGTCCATTAAAAGCAGCAGCGCACTCACCGAAGTCCGCCAGCTTAAGCTCTCCCCGCTCGTTGATCAGCAGGTTTTGGGGTTTCAGGTCTCTGTGGAGAACTTTCCTCCGATGACAGTACGACAGGCCTCGCAGCAGCTGGAACAGGAAGAGCTGAGAGAGAGAATCACAGGTGAGCTGCTGTTCAGACGTCACAAACTTCCTGACAAATATCTAGAAGCCTGTTGGGATTTCATTCCCCTGGAGTGGTCTTCTCAGGCAGAGCTTCCTGCCAGGCTCCTAGCATGTGTTTAGTGAATTAGGCCTGCAGACCTCGTCTGGTTGGATGCAGTGACAAGCAGCAGGTGAACAGTCACTGATATGAAATCCAAAATGTGTATAAATTGCAGTATAAATACAAGCAGAAGTGGAATCTTTTTATTTCACACTCGCTGTAAACGTCTCTCTGCCAGCAGAGCGAAGAGTTTCCTCACTTTGACGTTGTGAACGTGGATGTTGTTTCCACAGTCGTCCAGATACTGTTTCAGATCTTTGTCCTGAAACACACAAGAAACACGATTAAAGGCTGAATACACCCAAAATCAAGATGTGTGGCTGTTTGTGTGTGTGTGTCTCACCAGATACTCAAACACCAGCGTGAGGGATTTCTGCGTGTGGATGATGTCATGAAGCGTGACGATGTTGGCGTGTTTCAGATCCTTCAACAGAGACACTGAGGGAGAAAACACACATAAACACACAAACATATTTATACTGGGGCTGAAATGGCGATTTGAAAGAAGGCGATTAAAATTTAGGTTAATTCTGTAGGCACATTAAAGTCAGAATTCTGAGATTAAAGTCAGAATTCTGAGATTAAAGTAAGAATTCAGAGATTAAAGTAAGACTTCAAAGATTAAAGTCAGAATTCAGAGATTAAAGTCAGAATTCAGAGATTAAAGTAAGACTTCAAAGATTAAAGTCAGAATTCAGAGATTAAAGTCAGAATTCAGAGATTAAAGTAAGACTTCAAAGATTAAAGTCAGAATTCAGAGATTAAAGTCAGAATTCAGAGATTAAAGTAAGAATTCAGAGATTAAAGTCAGAATTCTGAGATTAAAGTCAGAATTCAGAGATTAAAGTAAGACTTCAAAGATTAAAGTCAGAATTCAGAGATTAAAGTCAGAATTCAGAGATTAAAGTCAGAATTCAGAGATTAAAGTAAGACTTCAAAGATTAAAGTCAGAATTCAGAGATTAAAGTCAGAATTCAGAGATTAAAGTCAGAATTCTTTAATCTCCGAATTCTGACTTTAATCTCAGAAGATTTAAACTTTTTTGGGAATTCTGACTTTAATCTCTGAATTCTGATTTTAATCTCAGATTTCTGACTTTAATCTCAGAATTCAAAAACAATTTCACACGTGGCCCTATTCCTCTTCCGCACATCTGACGCTCTCTACAGGCTACGTTTCCCCACATGGAGCATTTCAGAATAAGAGCGTTTTGCCTGCCTGATTCTGCAGATTTGTTTAGAATTTTTTGATGTGTTTGGTTGTTTTTGTGCTTCTACCATGGCTAAGTACGCTACGTAGTCTGTTTTAACTGTGATAATTGTTAATACACAATCGGGAGTCTGCACAGGGCGTTTCATTTTGAAAATCGACCAGATTCTCTCCGCAGTTCTTTGTCTGACTTCCTGCCCGGTTCATCTACTCTGCGCTGCTGGATGCGTCGTCCGTCAAAAACAGACTATGAATATTGAATATTGAACTTTAGCTAAAAATCTTTACTCTTATAATGAGTTTCTAGAGGAATACAAAATTCCTGTGTCTCCTGGAGATTATGCCAAAGTCTTTGGAGCAATCTCTTCTGGTGTTTGCATGTTATTTAGAGCTCAACCAAGATTGAACACACAACAACTAACCTTGTTATCACTGGCTGACAGTTCTATTGGTAAGATTTGTTTTTCTTCTAACAATGGTAAGAACAATAAAATAATTAGATCCCTGTTCCAAACAGATATCACAGTCCCATATGTGGTTCCATACTGGAATAAATTTGTACAAAACATTGACTGGAAGAAAGTCTGGCTTTTGCCCAACCGATATATGCTGACCAACAAAATTAGAGAAGTATCATTTAAAATAATTCATAAGTTTTACCCATCTAATGATTATATTGTTAAAAAATTTAAAAAAAAGACATCGACGTATTGTGCACTTTCTGTTCTATGTGTGTTGAAACAGTGACCCATTTGTTTTGGCACTGCCCTTCTGTCCAAAGTTTCTGGTCAGACATTTGCTATTTTATTGCAGAAAATATTGAAAAAGATTTCAAGTTGTTTTGGAAGGATGTTCTTTTTGGCCTTTTGACCTCAACAGAGCGAAGACTAGGCCTAATGAAACTTTCATCATTAATCTGATTATACTATTGGCAAAATTTCACATTCATAAAAGTAAGTTTGCGCACTCCAAAGCTTCCTTTGTTGCCTTTAACAATGAGGTCATTCTATATATCAACACGATTAAGTTTTCTCTTAATCAAAAGGCAACCAAAACTGTAAATGTGTGTAAACAATTTGATATTTTTTTTATAAATCTGTGCTACCCTGGCAAAATGTGATGATGTAAGTCTTTTGTTTGTGTTTTGTTTATGTTAAACACCTGCAATGTTAGAAATTGCACAATGTCTTGTTGTATAAAGGAGTGGAACATTACTGTAAACTGTGCAATAGAAAATAAATTTTAAAAAAAAAAAAAAAAAAAAAAACTTTTAGCTAAAAAAAAAAATTGAATTCTAATCGTAATTAGATTTTTCTCCCAAATTGTTTAGCCCTAATTTATACACACATAACTGAATGCAGGAGTTGAATTTTTGAAGTATTCTAGTCTGTGTTTTACCCTAAACTGTAATAACACCGGCAGCCTCTTCAGCACAAACTAGTATTACTGCAGTACCTTCTCTGATGGCAGTACACGGAGCTCCTTCTTCATGTTCCAGGCGGTTTCCTTCAGAGCCACGAGGTTATCAGTCAGTTTACTGCGACCTTTATACACTGTGGCATAGGTCCCCTGCAGACAGACAGGTGGAGAGAGAGACAGGTAGAGGGGGGACAGGTGAGAGACCAGCTGAGGACAAATTTTTCTGGAGCTTTCGACCCCATGTAGCCCCACTTCAGCTGCTGTATTCAAAAGCTTCTGGAAGACCAGCTGGACCCCAGCCCTATGCCGTTGGACACGTATTCATACTAAACTGGAATCACAGGAGACTGACAGAACAGGTGTGTCCTCACCTCTCCCAGTTTGTCCAGTTTGATGTACGTCTCCAGTTTCCCAAAACCGATCTCTGACTGCAGACACAAAGAGACAGACGGAGAGGGTTAATGTAACCTACAGCAAAAAGTATGAAGCTCCTACATGAGAAACAGGTAGAGCAGAAGCAGGAAGACGTACCAGAGACACTCTGCGCAGCCGTCTGCTGATTGGCTGCTCAAACAGAGCTGGACCAATCACATTAAATTTCTCCAGGTAACCGTCTGGAAGACGAATGTCAGCTGGTAGCGAGAGACGCTTGTTAATGTCCTGCAAACACAACAGAGAAACACGTTCATTAAAAAGTTTCACAGCGTTTCCACTTTGGCCTGGTCCGTTTGGAAACACAACAATCGCACTCCGATCCAGAAAAACACAACCGAGGCGAGAGCGCCTAGAGGAGGCGGCCTCAGCTTGATTCCATTCGAACCCTGCAGAGGTTCGAATAGAGCGAGAACACAACCGACCAAATGAAGGTGTTGCCTGGAAACCAAACCAAAACATTGCTTGTCAACATGGAGCTTAAGCAGCGTTTCTGTTTTGCCTTCACATCTCAAACTTTATTGTTCCCATGTGATGTCCAACATCTGGGAAATACCGGGCTCTGATCAAAAGTCAGGAGGCGTTTCACCTCGTCGCTGTGTCAAGTCAACCCGCGACTCCTTTTTGCATTGTTGACGTCATGGAGCTGTCCCACAATGCAAAGCAAGACTTGTACGCCTGAGGTAGTGACGTAACGGCGTAAGAAAGACCTGAAAAGGTTTGTGATTTGGTGCGCTTTACAATAATGCAGCGTGAACACAAAACGACCCAAGAGAAATATTCAAATTCATTCGGAATATTTAAAAACGCTCCACATTTGAAAGCACCCTGAATCTCTGACATCGGCCAAACCCACCTCTGCATTAGGGCCCAGGGAAGGACCTGCTTTGTGAAGGGACTGAGACATTTCTTCCTCTGTGGTTGAACCCTAACTGGACACAAATTTGTCAGAGACTGCTGACCCTGTGGGGTTGTGATGGGTTAGCTACTCACGCCAGCAAACTCCCTTTGCCTGAGCAGACCTCTAACCAGGTGGAGGAATGAAACTTCAAAAAATAAAGATACCAAACAGAGTCAGCTGGAAGGGGGTCACAAGATGGCTCAAGGACAGATTTGTAAGCTGTAGACCACAGCAGGACTTTGGACCAACAGCACAGTTCTGGAGTCAGGGGTGTCAACAACAACCACACATCTAAGTTGAATCTACAGCTCGTCTCCAAGTTACAACATGGAGAGGTTTGATGAGTCACCCAATCAGAACCAGGGCCGTGCATCGACCAATATTTCTTCTACGGAAGTGCGAGTCAGTCAAGTGAAAAGAAGCTTCAGGTGAAAGACCATTTATGAAACCAGTAACAAGAACAAACAGGCGGAAGTCAGCGAGGACACAATGTACAAAATGTAGAAGAGAACAGAACAAATGATAAACTCATCAAAAAGAATGGGACAGAAATATTCAGTCCAAATCACGGAGGCAGAGGGAGATAGAAGTCCTCATCAAAGAGAGGTGAAGAAAAAGAAGGAATCACCATCTTACAGGCAGAACTGAAGACAAGACTTCGCCTCTGAAGGAAGAAGAAAATGCTCTCCAGCAGGATCCTATAAAAAGATTTCTACAAAGAAGGAAACTCCCAAGATAGCAAAGGGAAATTCAGTGCCTGGTCGTCACTTCAAGAACAAAAAACTTTCAATTAAACAAACAAAAATGCTCCAAACATTTTTCTAAATGAACTTAATAAAGAATCTAAATTATATATAACCATTTAATATCATTAAAAACAAAACAGAACAGTTTAACTGGCTGCAACAGTAAGCTGTGAACCACGCAGGCTGCTGGTTAACCATAAGGAGCAAGTTAGGATTCAGTGTGTTGACCAAAGACACTTGGACATGTGGACAGGAGGAGGTGGAGATCGAGCCTGCGATCAGTGTACGGCCCGATCTACCTCCTGAAGCGCAGTGTGTACCTCAGTAGAGATCTTCTTGTTTCTCAGTCTGACTCTAACTGGACTCTGAACGTCGTCTGAAGAAGAAGCCGGATCACTTTCTCCATCTGAATTCATCTTCACATCCTCGTGGACGATCTCTGAAAATACACACACACGTACACAGTCACAGCCAGTAATACATGCAGAGGACATAACTATAGTATTGCAGTATTAGTACCCAGTCGTGCTGTGTGGTTCATGTAGTGCAGTATTTGTACAGGTAGTACAGTATTTGTACAGGTAGTACAGTATTTGTACAGGTAGTACAGTATTTGTACATGTATTTGCAGTATTAGTACCCAGTCGTGCTGTGTGTTTCAGGTAGTGCAGTATTTGTACAGGTAGTACAGTATTTGTACAGGTAGTGCAGTATTTGTACATGTATTTGCAGTATTAGTACCCAGTCGTGCTGTATGGTTCAGGTAGTACAGTATTTGCACGTGTATTTGCAGTATTAGTACCCAGTCGTGCTGTGTGGTTCAGGTAGTACGAGTATTTGCACGTGTATTTGCAGTATTAGTACCCAGTCGTTGCTGTGTGGTTCAGGTAGTACAGTATTTGCGATGTATTTTGCAGTATTAGTACCCAGTCGTGCTGTGTGGTTCAGGTAGTACAGTATTTGCACGCGTATTTGCAGTATTAGTACCCAGTCGGTGCTGTGTGGTTCAGGTAGTACAGTATTTGCACATGTATTTGCAGTATTAGTACCCAGTCGTGCTGTGTGGTTCAGGTAGTACAGTATTTGTACAGGTAGTGCAGTATTTGTACATGTATT
Source organism: Lepomis macrochirus (assembly GCA_024633595.2). NCBI lineage: Eukaryota > Metazoa > Chordata > Actinopteri > Centrarchiformes > Centrarchidae > Lepomis > Lepomis macrochirus. The sequence goes on from JALXJV020000014.1 coordinate 34,576,280, forward strand.
TGCAGTATTAGTACCCAGTCGTGCTGTGTGGTTCAGGTAGTACAGTATTTGCACATGTATTTGCAGTATTAGTACCCAGTCGTGCTGTGTGGTTCAGGTAGTACAGTATTTGTACAGGTAGTACAGTATTTGTACAGGTAGTGCAGTATTTGTACATGTATTTGCAGTATTAGTACTTAGTCGTGCTGGTGTGGTTCAGGTAGTACAGTATTTGCGATGTATTTGCAGTATTAGTACCCAGTCGTGCTGTGTGGTTCAGGTAGTACAGTATTTGCACGATGTATTTGCAGTATTAGTACCCAGTCGTGCTGTATGTGGTTCAGGTAGTACAGTATTTGCGCGTGTATTTGCAGTATTAGTACCCAGTCGGGTGCTGTGTGGTTCAGGTAGTACAGTATTTGCACGTGTATTTGCGGTATTAGTACCCAGTCGTGCTGTGTGGTTCAGGTAGTACAGTATTTGCACATGTATTTGCAGTATTGAGTACCCAGTCGTGCGTGTGTGGTTCAGGTAGTACAGTATTTGTACAGGTAGTGCAGTATTTGTACATGTATTTGCAGTATTAGTACCCAGTCGTGCTGTGTGGTTCAGGTAGTACAGTATTTGCACATGTATTTGCAGTATTAGTACCCGAGTGGGTAGCTGTGTGGTTCAGGTAGTACAGTATTTGTACAGGTAGTGCAGTATTTGCACATGTATTTACGAGTATTAGTACCAGTCGTGCTGTGTGGTTCAGGTAGTACAGTATTTGTACGTGTATTTACAAGTGATTAGTACCCAGTCGCGTGCTTTGTGGTTCATGTGGTACAGTAGTTGTACATGTATTTGCAGTATTAGTACCCAGTCAGTCTGTGTGTTTCAGGTAGTTACAGTATTTGCAGTGTATTTGCAAATAATAGTACTCAGTGCTATGTGTTCAGGTAGTACAGTATTTGTACATGTATTTGCAGTATTAGTACCAGTCGCTGTGTGTTTCAGGTGGTACAGTATTTAATGCGATGTATTTGCAATGTTAGCACCCAAGTCGCTGTAGTGTTTCCAGGTAAGTACAGTATTTGTACCGTATTTACAGTATTAGTACCCAGTGCGTAAGCTGTGTGGTTCAGGTAGTCAGTGATTTATGCGATGTATTTGCAGTATTAGTACCCAGTCGTGCTGTGTGGTTCATGTAGTACAGTATTTGTACATGTATTTGCGAGTATTAGTACCCAGTCGCTGTGTGTTTCCAGGTAGTACAGTATTTATGCGATGTATTTGCAGTATTAGTACCCAGTCGCTATGTGTTTCAGGTAGTACAAGTATTTGTACATGTATTTGCAGTATTAGTACCCAGATGAGTGCTGTGTGGTTCATGTAGTACAGTATTTGTGCGTGCATTTGCAGCATGTGGTACCCAATGCAGCTGTGTGTTTCCAAGGTAGCACAGTATTTGTAACGTGTATTTGCAGTATTAGTACCCAAGTGCTGTGTGTTTCAGGCAGTACAGTGTTTGTACATGTATTTTAGTATTAGTACCCAGTCAGTGCTGTGTGGTTCCAGGTAGGAGCTCCAGGCTGGGCTCAGGAGGCCCCGAGGTTTCCTGCTGCATGCGACTGAAGGAGAGACTGAACTGAAGAGGGCGAACCTCGAACCTTCAAACTTCCAGAAGAACCACGAAGAGACATCCACCTCTGATCAGGGAGGGATGATGGAGGATTGGTGAGAGATGATGTAGGATGGGAGGATTGGTGGAGGATGATGGAGGATTGGTGGAGGGATGATGGAGGATTGGTGGAGGGATGATGGAGGATTAGTGGAGGGATGATGGAGAGTTGGTGGAGGATGATGGATGGAGGATTGGTGGGGGATGATGGAGGATTGGTGGGGGATGATGGAGGATTGGTGGAGGGATGATGGAGGATTGGGTGGGGGGGATGATGGAGGTTGGTGGGGGATGATGGAGGATTGGTGGAGGGATGATGGAGGATTGGTGGTGGGATGATGGAGGATTGGTGGTGGGATGTGATGAGGGGATGATGGAGGATTGGTGGGGGGGGGATGATGGAGAGATTGGTGGAGGAGGGATGATGTGAGGATGGGTGGGGAGGGCAGGGGTGATGGAGGATTGGTGGAGAGGATGATGGAGGATGGGTGGGGGGGGGTGATGGAGGATTGGTGGAGGGATGATGGAGGATGGGTGGGAGGGTGATGGAGGATTGGTGGAGGGATGATGTAGGATGGGTGGGGATGATGGAGAGGATTGGTGGGGATGATGGAGGATGGGTGGGGGGGTGATGGAGAGATTGGTGGAGGGATGATGTAGGATGGGTGGGGGGGTGATGGAGGAGATGGGTGGGGGGGGGTGATGGAGGATTGGTGGAGAGGGATGGATGGAGAGATTGGTGGAGGGGGATGATGGAGGATGGGTGGGGGGTGATGGAGGAGAGATTGGTGGAGGGATGATGGAGGATTGGTGAGGGGATGATGGAGGATGTTGATTGGTTGATTCAGTAGAAAAAAAGAAGAAAAAACAAGAAAAATGTGTCATCAGATCAGAGCAGCAGATCAATTAAGTAATTGATTGACAGTTCCAACAGACACCAAATCTAAATCATAAATCCAAAACAACCAATCAGATCAGAGGGAGGAGTCAGGGAGACAGCAGAACTCACACAGCTCCACATTCACACACTGAGGCACAGTGTAACACAGGGAGCAGTCCCTGGTTTACCAGTGGACCTGGTCCTGGTTTAACAATGGGACTGGTCCCAGTTTGTGGCAGCACAGCTGCTCACTCATTTGCAGTGTCAGCCTCATGGCTTCGTCATGCTTGTTCCTCTCCTGACCACGAGTCAGGAAGGCTTAGATACACAGAACTCTTTGTTGCATGTATGACTGAGTAAGTGAAAACACAACTTTATGAGACCGACCTGGGTTTAACTGGTAAACTAAGTTTTCTGACTAAAATGAGGATGAACACACAGTAGCTCTGGTCTCTGTTAAATATGCACCGACTGATGCGATTGGGTGCATCTCAAAAGTCTGCAGGTCCAAATCTGGGACCATGTTCAGGTCCGTTGAGGGTCTCTGTTCAGTTGACATAGAACAAACCTGATTTTGGATCCAATAATCACATTGACCTACCTACTGACACACCTGAGGGAGCTTACAGGTCTGTGTGTGTATGTGTTACCCTGAGTCACTGTGTGATGTCACTTCCTGGGTGTTGTTGTCACTCAGGTCCTGTCAGCACTCCCGGCCCCTCCCTTCCCAGAGTGAGGGACAGCTGCCGTTTGATCTTCCTCATCCCTCTCCATGAGGGGCGGGGGGAGGCAGGGCGTGGCGCTGAGAGGCCGGGACAGCCAGCCTGGAGACCACACCTGTACAGGTAAGCTTACAGGGGTTAAGAGGCTAGAAGTACGCGAAATATAGGATATATAAAGTATCATTATGAAAGACAAGGTTACAAGTAGGGGTGGGAGAGAAAAACAAATCGATACAGCATAGTATCATGATATTTCTAATATAGTAACAATACAGGAGTTCAGGTATCAATCTTTTGCTATATAAGTTGTCCATGAGAATTTTACTTTTTTGGTACTATGATAATAAAATTTGCTTTTCAGTCAACCAGAAAAGAGTTTTCCTTTTAGGTACCAAATTTGAAGTTGGAGAAATAGTAATATTGATTGATTGATTGAAATATTTCAAACATATGTTAAAAAGAACAAATAAACAATTTAAAGTAAGCATACATTCAAAATAACACAAAAAAGACAACAAAAAAACAAAAAACATTTAGCAACCTAACATCCAATTTAAGATTACCAATAAAAGAAAACTTCTACTTGCATGTTTGAAGGGGTAAACCAAGTAAAACTTATATCCTCCTACCCCTTTTAATCTCTAAATGATTAACTAATAATTAGCAGCGTTCCATTGTTGCTGCAGTGCAAGAATTATACATTTGTGCACCCACTCGAGACACATATTCACACTGCATGCCAACATTTTGAATCCAATCCAAAAAAAAAAAACAACAGAAAAAAAACCCTGTTTTTTGGTTCCAATATGTACCTTAATCGTTTTAAAAATCATGATGATCTACGTGTTCAGATAATATTGTGTATGATAATATGGTAA